>PCFV01000332.1:0-32906 GCA_002812785.1 Phytophthora litchii | reverse complement strand
GAGGTCGGATATTTTATGGTATGGTTTAAGAATATGCACGTGGAGGTGATGTTGGCGAAATTTGCAATTGTTGATGCTAGTACTAAGGAGGAAATGTGGGTCACACTGGAAGCTCTGTATGAAGATGGAGCGACCAATCTGTTATCGCAGCGCAAATTGTACGAAGAATACGGATATTGCGCATACACGAGTGAGTGACAACTTTGATGAATCGCATGAAACATTGTATCTGGTAATTTAATATGGTTGGTGGTCTCTATCAAACAATGGTCGAAAACCAAGATCTCAACCGTCATTAGATGTACTTCAGCCTCCCATATCTTTACGGCTGTGGCATCAATGGTTAGCTCATGCAAACTTGCAAGTAATTTAGGACATGGCGACAAAAGATCTGGTGATTGGCTTGGAGCTTTCAAAAGAGGATCGAAATGTGAAAGCACAGTGCATCAATTTGACTTGGTGAAAATGAAAAGAATGCCATTTCGTCATACCAAAGCAAATCGAGTGGCCGATTTGTTTGGAAAATGCTGACGGACTTGCGCATTATTGCGGAGCCGACAATGGAAGGACATACGATGCATTTTCATTTGTTGGCTGAAGGCGCAAGATACCAGTGGATATACGGGAGAAATCGAAGGAGGAAACGGTGGGGAATTTGGAGTGCTACCGAGATAGCATGAAAGCCAAGAACAAAATGGTGGTCACAACGTTCCATTCTGACAAAGGAACAGAGTTCCTGAATAAGGAAATGAGAGATTTGTGTACGGGTAAGTCGTTGCAGATTTTTTACCATCCACATTCGCCCGAAGAAGTGTGTTTAATTGAAAAATCACATGTCACTCTGCTGGATAAAGTTATAAGTATGTTGTGGGGAGAGGCGGCTAGATATGCAATGAGTCTATTAATAGGACAAGCACCAAAGGAAATGCGGACGAGGTGGGAAAATGATTGGATCCAAGCCAAGTGTGCGGCATCTTCGATCTTTTGGTTGTATCGCGATGAAGTTCGTTGATAAGGCCTACTGTAAGAGGAAGTTGTCGATGAAAGGTGCTCCTGCTCTGATGGTCGGGTATGCTTCACAACGAAAGGGTACATGCTGCTTGACTTAACGACGGGTGTTATACGTGAACATTTACATTAAAACATGAAATTCTACGAACAAACTACAGGTAGATAGGTGGTATGTGGAAAAAACCTCAATGAAGTGTCTCGTTTGAGGAGAAGGTCCAGTGTAGATAATTCGAGACTTTTACTAGTCTCATTATCAGTAGTGGATGTGAACGAGTACCAACTCAACAGTAACAGCAGTGGAACGGGTACTGCGATATAGTAATTGATAGATGAGCTCGTAATGACATGTATGTAACACGGCTCTGGTGGAGTGACATTTTATTGGCCAAATGTCGTACTATATTCATTAGTTGGGTGATAAATTTTCATTGGCTAAAAATCATACTGCTTGTATTATACAAGTGTATACCTGTCGTTGTAACCGGATACAGTATACCCAGCACTAAACGGCAGACCTCGACCGTGTGTCAAGTGACCTGACGTCAATGCCTACGAGTGCCTGTGCCTCGTCCTCCAGCGACGACACGCCACGTCACAAGCGTCGGAAGGCAGCGGCAACACCAAGTGACCACAAGCGCAAAGATGCCAAACCCAAGCGCAAAAAAATCCCCACATATTATCGTCGCAAGGCACGTGACCCACGCCTTCAGTTGTTGCAGTAGAATACATGTATACTAACCTTTGACAAACTTGCAACGTAGGAAGAAATGGATCAGTTGGAGGCAGAGAAGAAGAAACTGGAGGCGACGATGAAAGACCTTGAAGACCGTGCGGACATTTTGCGGCCGAGAGAGGCACTGCAACGTCGCCAGCACACCAATACAGTTTTGCGTGAAGTGCTGCACGCACAACGTCGAGCATTTGCAGGCGCGGCGTCAATTGTGGCGCACCATTTCGTACGTTGAAATAATTTGATGGTAATTGTGGTCGAGTTGTTGACAAATGAGTTTTTCGCATTTGTTGCTGGCTACAGCGTGAAAGGTGCTCGGGGCCATTCGATACACCGACGCGATTGAGCAAAGACCCCGTAAAACGCAAAGCGGCGCTTTTGGAGATGAGAAAGCAACGCTTGTCGTGCGCCTACGACTTTATGATGGAAATGCTCCGATACATGGATGTCACATTGGACTTTTGTGAGCAGAAGAGATTCACTGCAATTAATGGTGATATCTGCTCGGAGCGTTTTGAGATCGTTCCGCTTCCTAAAGCGCGCAGTGTGAAGCGCGTGTTTGACGCTGTGGAGGAATTTGTCTCTAATATGGAAATCAGCATGTCAGAGGTGGATGGCGACATTACCGTGCGCGAAAACGACGAACCTCAGTTGTCGACTAACGCTCCCGTCGCTCAGCACCGGTTTGTGACCACCATTGCCAATATGGTGCAAATGGACACGAACAATGCTGCGTTTGCAGAGTACCGACCACCAGGGCCTGGAGTGGAGGAGATGGGCTTCTCGATCAATGATCCTATCGACGAGGACGAGCTTTATCCTTACAAACCAGAGACAAGGGTTCGCCAAGACGTTACAGTCATCATTGCTGTAATTAAAACCCTTGACAAGGACGGTAAACCTCTTATCGTGTTCTCCCGATGGTGGTCGCTCTGTCTGAGGAAGTCCCATATCCCAGTCCCAAAATTCGTCGCTGACCGAATCCGGGACGGCCTCGAGAGCGTTTCTGCCTCCATGCTGGCTGCAGCAGAGCGTGCCGATGCTAGTGATTCTTCCTCAGTCAAATAGCAGTGCCAGCGTTTGACAACTTCCTGCCGTTTATTATCTAAATGTGAAGTATTCAAAAGACCAAGGATACAAGACTCCGTAGTTTCCTATAGACAGCATATGCTTGCCAAGACGTTGCGCTTGTCACTATCGCACTGCCGACTTCAACGATTATGGCGCGTGGTGATCACCCTGTTGAAAAGCAAGTCAAGCAGTGTATCCATCTCTGATGTGCTTCCGAATGATGATGCTTGATTTGCACCAGAGAGCTGCTCACCATAATCGAAGCTACACAGGACAAGACAAGTACCAGGAAGACGAACGTGTGATTAATGTCTGAATCTGTGAAAATCCCTGTTCTCATGCACCCTACTGCGGTGCTGAAACCACCAAAGACGAAGAAACTAAGGAAGCCACCAAAGCAGACAAAGATCCGCACCTACAGCAAGCGAAAGGTATTTATTTCAGATTGGTCGTCAAGTATGCAGTGACCGATATGGAGGTATTGTAGGCTGAAATCGGGGAGTTAATGGTCGAAATGGCGCGCTTAAAGGAGCAAAAGAAAATGTACAAGAAGCGTGTAGAGTTGATGAGGGAGCGCGAGGAGCTACTGCGGCGCGAAGAATCCAATCAAGCACTGCGTAAAGTGCTCCTCGCCCAGCGCTTAGCCTTTGCAAGCTCGTTGTCCATGGTGTCACAGATTCTGGTGAGTCGAAGTCTTATACTGTTGTATGGAAATTGAATCAGTCTGTTGTTAACACTTCATGTATTCATTTGATTCAGCGAGCGAAGCACACGGGGCCTTTTGACACGCTGACCCATTTACCAAGAGATCCCAGCGCCCGCCATATTGCCCTTCTCAGAATGAAACACGAACGAATTCAACGCGCCTACGACTTTATGCGAGAACGACAGCGTTTCATGGATGTTACCACAGAGTACTGCGACCAGAAGAAGTTCCAAGCAACAAACGGCGACTTGTGTTCGGAGAGATTCGAAGTTGTTCCACTACCCGGTGCACGCAGTGTCAAAACTATCGTTGATGCTCTGGAATACTTCGTCTACAACATCGAGATCAGTATGTCGGAGGTACTGGGAGATATCACCATTCGTGAAAACGACGACCCACGTCAGAGCAGCTCTGTGGCTCAACATCGTCTCGTCACTACGATCGGAGACTTCGTGCAGATGGACACGAACAACGTGGCTTTTAACGAGTACATCCCTGCAGGACCAGGTCAAACTGAAGTCGGTTTCTCCATCAGCGACACCGTCGACGAAGACGATGTTTTTCCGTACAAACCGACCCGAATTCGTCAAGATGTCACAGTTATCACGATGTTAAATTGGAATCACGTTCCCAACAACACGCCAGTCATCGTACTAGCGCGATGGTGGTGTCTGCGTATTCGACAAAATACCATCAACGTTCCCCACTACGCAGTAGCTCGAATCCAAAATGGAATCGAGCGTGTTGGTGCCGCTATCATGGCTGCAGCACGAAACGCAGATGCACTCAACAACTAGTACTGCGAGTTCCTAACGTTAGGCGAGCTAGACGTTAAGCACTTCAACTTGACGTAAACGTTACTTAACTCTTACTTTGACGCGAAGCATCACAACTTGAAGTACGCTCTCCCATTTCGACACTAGACCTTGACAACTGATACAGTCAGTGACCGGAATGGCACATGATGAATCTCCCAAGCCTGCGAAGACGAAAAGGTCTCCGAAGCGAAAGAATGAGGAATCCAAGTCTTCGTTGCATGCACGGACATATTATCGACGCAAGGTAGCATTTGTTGCAATGTATGGCATGTCATTGATATTTTACTCGGTGGTGACGTATAGGAAGAGACGGAGATGCTGGAGAGGAAGGCACAGGGCTTGATGTTGCAACTGCAGCACTTGGCGCGGCGGGGAGTGGTGGAAATTCGACGTGACGCTCTTGCATTGAGAATGAGGCGGAATCAGGAACTGCGTGAATCGATTCGGGGACAACGCATCATTTTTGCCAGCACACAGTCCTTCATCTCGGAGTTTCTGGTATGAATGTCATGGCTGACGCGTGGAAGCTTTGACTGAAGTTGTTGTGTGTTGACATATGCAGAGAGCTCACGATCACAGTAAATATGAACCGATCATTCGACTGGGAGCAGACCCGCGAGAGAGATATGAGACGTTATTGGCAATGAAGCAGCAACGACTGCAAGAGGCAGTTTACTTTCTGTCTGAACGTTCGCGACGGATGCGGATGGATACCGAGTACACGGATCTACAGCGATTTACATCGGATAATGGAGATATTTGTATGGTAGGCTTTGATATCAAACCGCTACCTACAGCCCGAGATGTGATGCAAGCTTTCGAAGGCGTGCTCAAGTTTTCGTACAACTTGGAGATCAGCATCTCAGATCTTGTAGGCCATATTACTATTCGCGAGAACGATGAAGAAGACTGGGACCGCTCTGTGGCGCAACATCGGCTTGTAACAACCATCAACGACCAAGTTCAGGTCGACACGAACAACATCACTTTCA
Organism: Phytophthora litchii; assembly: GCA_002812785.1. Classification (NCBI taxonomy): domain Eukaryota; phylum Oomycota; class Peronosporomycetes; order Peronosporales; family Peronosporaceae; genus Phytophthora; species Phytophthora litchii. The sequence continues at coordinate 27,578 of PCFV01000332.1, read as the reverse complement.
CACAGTACTGGGGAGATGGCACGGGACCGATGCCGGACAGGGCGGTTGGCAATGAGTTGGGTATCTCAGTCTGCAACTACGTCGAGGAGGACGCACTTTACCCGTACCATGAATCTACCCGCGTACGCCAAGATATTACATTTTTCGTCGTCATTGCGAAGTACCCACGCAATCTCCCTGGTGCATTTAGCACAATTGAAGCCACGTCTGCAGCTGCAACTACTGTTAGCTCTCCCAGTAGCTCTGTCAGTGAGTCGAATGCCAGTCTTTGTGAAAGTACCGAAGGCCAAGACGATATGGTGGTGGCACTGAGGTGGACTTGCCTACGCCTTCGCAAAGCTCCCTTTCCACTAGATAACGATTCTGCCTCACACATCCGAAATGGCATGGAGCAAGTTGGTCAAGCCATGTTCACTGCCATTCGAGACTCGGTCGATGGTGATGTGACACCACGAGCAGTTCCATCATCCCCGTTCCAAGCTGGTGCTACAACTTGCTAAATGAATGTTGAACATAATATTTGTGGTATTTTTTAGATTGGAGGTTTACATAACAACCTCTAATACTGAGAAAGGTAAATGGACAATAGTGTTTGCCATGGCGTGTCGGCAATTTGACAGCATAATGTGTTGGCACCATTGTCAAGTTCAGATCGGATGGGGAACTCAGATAAACATTGTGGTTGTGGAAAGCACCCCTAATCCCAGATTGTTTATGGTTACAATTGACAAGTGCAAATTCACTTGTCTGCTCCCTTTTCACCATGCAACAGCTCTCTCCGTTTGCCGTGCCGAATGGAGAAACGCCTCCATGCAATAGCGCCAGCATCAGCAACTTATTGACGACGCCATCACCGATGCAACTCCCGCATGTTGCCAAATCTTCGGACCCGAAAGTCGGTCCACGACGCAAAGAACTGCATTCAGTCCGGCGTTCTCGAACGTACTACCGACGCAAGGTATTGCCACTAATTGGCATTTTCCTTGGATTAAGACCAACAGTTTCTATGTTTTGCTGTAGGAAGAGAAGGAAATGCTGGAGAAGAAGTTGCAGGCGATGAATATTCAGTTGCAACATCTCACTGGGCGTGGCGAATTCATCAACGGACAAGATGAGATCACGGCTCGATTAAAACAGAACCAGGAACTGCGGGCCTCGATCCTTGAGCAGAGGATCTTTTTAGCTAACACACAATCTATAGTCGCGGAGTTTATGGTAAGTGTTAAAATGTTGTGGTTGATGGCATTGCATTTTTTAGTGAAATGGTACTGACAAGTTATGGCTGGTATTCGAAGAGAGCAGGAGATCATACTCGATATGAACCAATTATCCGACTGGGGAAGGATCCGCAAGAGCGATACAATACCCTACTATCAATGAAACAAGAGCGTTTTCAGGAGGCGATCTACTATCTATGTGAGCGTTCGCGATATATGGCAATGGATAAGGAGTTCACCGAACTTCAAATCGGACAATGGAGACGCGTGCTTAATGCGGTTTGATATTAAGCCGCTACCAAAAATTCAAACTGTTAGACAAGCGTTCGATGCTGTACTCCAGTTTTCGTACAACTTGGAGATCAGCATTTCAGACCTCATCGGCAACATTACCATTCGAGAAAATGACGATGAAGACTGGGATAGCTCTGTGGCGCAGCATCGACTGGTGACCTCGATCCCTCCGAGTACCAAAGTGGGCATGAACAATGTGACCTTCACCCACTACTAGGGAGACGGCTCTGGTCTTCGTACAGACCGAGCTGTTGGAGGCGAAATGGGTATTGCGGTTTGTAACTACGTCGAAGAGGACGAGCTGTACCCGTATCACGTGGCTGAGCGCGTGCGCCAAGACATGACGTTCCACGTGATGGTGGCCAAATATCCACGCCAGCATCCAAGTTTATCCAGCCATAGCTCTGCAAATGCTCGTTCCTCTAGCGCCACCATGTCCGAATCGCAAGAGAACATGGTGATTGCTATGCGATGGACATGTCTGCGATTGCGAAAGCCTCCATTTCCGCTTGACGACGATGTTGCTGCATACATCCGAGACGGCATGGAGCAAGTGGGCCAATCCATGTTCACAGCGATTCATCATTCCGTCAACGGCGGACTGGCACCGGAAAATGATAATAACGGTGAGTCACGAGAAGTATAAGCGTACCAGCAGTAAATAGTACACATGGAGGTCTACCATAAGTGAGACTAAATTAAGTTCATGGTAGAACTCTGCTCTACTCGTCAGAATATAATGGTGACGTAAGAAAGTAGTAGTAAATGCTTGGACGCGTCATGTTTTACGATAAGACGTATTAGTATGACCAGTAATTGACTCACCTCACGCTGAGTGTCATCGGAGGTCTTCATGACAATGGTGATCGTAGTGATTGAGAGTGCACGACAACAAACTTAAATCCACGTAATCGAAACAACACTTGAAGAGCCTCTTTTATTGTACAGTAATCGGCTCCGAAAAACATCATTACAAACAGCTCGTGCTCATCTTCGCCACTTAACTGTACGCCACTCAACCGAACCTCGCGCAAGCCAGCCTATCTGCTGCATTTACCACCAACCCGCGCTATGCTTCGTGTTCCGCCATCACTCTCCACCGAGCGCGAGGCTTCGGCGCCCAGTTCTCCGGGATCTGCACACGCGTTGTTGTCCCTAATGCAGTCGGTGGCACCTCCATGTCCCGCTTCACCGTGGAAGGAGGACTTGCATCCTGACACCCCTTCCACTTCCTCACCTGCGACAGAAGATGAAAAACCTGCGGCGGTTAAACAAAAAGTGGCAAAAGTTGCCAAGAGCAAGAAAAAATTGCAGAACGTTAAAGAACCTAAACTCAGGAAACGCACCTATTACATGCGGAAAGAGGAACTTGCCGTGTTGGGCAAGGAGTATGAAAAATTGCAGGCGGGAATGCAAAAGTACAAGAAACAAAACGACATTTTGGAGGACAGAGAAAGTATGCGTCGCCAAGAAGAGGAAAACAGGGAAATTCGCCAAGTTATCCACTCGCAACGTCTGGCTTTTGCCAATACTCAATCCATGATTGCACAGTACATGCGAGTACAAGAACACAGTCCATTTGAGACTTTCATTCAATTGGGAAAAGACCCCGTGGAGCGACATGCCACACTGTTGTCTATGAAGAAAAGAAAATTGCACGATGCGTTGCAATTTTTAGTGGCAAGACGGAGATTTATGGACCCGTCGACTGCTTTTTCTGACAATCAGAAATTCGAGAATGCACATGGGGATTATTGCTACATGGGGTTCGATGTGACCCCATTTGTAGGTGTATCTTCGGCACGAACAGTGTTTGACGTGTTACTTAATTTCTCGGACAATTTGGAAATCAGTTTGTCAGAACTGATGGGAGATATTACGATCAGAGTAAATGACGACCACTGGGACTCTTCAGTGTCACAGCAAAGACTAGTTACCAATGTGGCAAACCTTGCAGAAATGGAAACAAACACTGCAATGTTCAGTGAATACCATGAACGACATGGTCCGGAAGCTTTAGGAGTTGAATTGTCAGATGAGTCACAAGATTTAGGTGCTTTGGATCATGGAGATGAAGTGGGTGTTATCGCATGCGATTTTGTAAATGAAGACGAGCTCTATCCGTACATGCCTGATTGTCGAATTCGACAGGATGTGACGGTGTTGATGCTCGTATCAACGTGTACGAGGCCGAAACGTCTCAATCAAACAGGTCCAGTGGAATTGGAGCGAGTGGTCATTTTGACTCGATGGTCACTGCTGCGTATCCGCAGATCATCGATTCAGCTACCATTTGAGGCTACTCAGCGTCTCCGAAATGGTATCGAACAAATGGGCGAGGGTTTGCTGAACAATGTGCGCTACGCATTAACGCCTCGGGACCCGAACGTGCCGTCTGGAGATTTACCACTAACTTCAGCACCTCCTGTAATCGCGCCATTGCTACCACCGCCTCCTACGTTTGGGACGCTACCACCAATCAGCAGAAGATATTAACCACATGCAACTTATCGAGTTGTGAGTTTGATGACCCAACATTAATACACGTTGATATAACGCAATTTGCAAACTGACACAATTTATTCCATACCTGCGTTTCCTGTTTTGATCTATTGGATCAGCTGGGGAGGCTTAATGTGCAACTCGAAGCCGTAGACGAACAGGCAAAGCTCCAGGGCTTGACAATTTTTGCGGATGATATATCTTCTTGAATAGCTTGGAGCATTTCGTTTCCCATGTTAATGCACGTTTGAAGCAGGAAGTCCATTGCACCTGAGGGTGCGATACCTTTTTGATCCGGACGCAACGTCAACAATACCCATCGTGTTAATACGAGGCACGGGACACGTTTGCTGGTGTCGTCTCCATTTTGAACTCGCCGAGAACCCTTAGACATCGTGATCACCGCGTTGACGTCTTCTCTCAAAAACTCTTTTGGCCGAAACGGATGGAGTTCATCCTCATCCACTGAGTCAATTACGAGCAGACCAACAGGATCGGCATGTCTGCTACCTTCACTTGCTTTGGATTCTGTTGATGCGAACTTCGGCACCTGTAGCTCCGAGAAGACCACAAAATTCGACTCGGTGGGCATCTCTGGCGCTGTATCAACCTGAAGGCGACTATGCACTACTCCTGCATCGTCACCAGTGTAGGGAGGTATCATCGTGCCCATTCGCTTGGTGTATGCTAAGGCAGCACGGTACGCAAGTTCAAAATCGTCCACTTCTACGCCCGCATCGAGCGGGGTAACGTCAAAGACCACAGAGCAGAGAGAACCTGAATCTGTCGGAAACTGAGCAGTCTCGCGACGTTGCTCAGCAGGGTCTCGCAAAAACTGGATGCGTCTATCCATAAGTTGTTTGGCATCTCGTAGTTTCTGTGCCTTCATCCCTTCTAAGACTAAGCGACGCTGCTGAATATCACATCCTAGATGGATGAATGTGTTGATGGGGCACTGATTCTGCTGTATGGAGTACTGATGTGGTACGATGAAGAAAGATTGTCAGCACTAAGCCCTTATTTCACGGATTAAGTGTCCCGATCCACTCACCGTAAGTTCCGAGAGAGCTGATTGTGCGCTGAAGAGCTGAAAGTGCTGGTTGCGCACAGCTTCACGTAGAAGATGATTGTGCATCTCCTGTTCGAAGAACTTGTGGTCTGTCCTTCTCACCACCGCTCGAGCAAAACCCTCCGGTTTAAGGGAAGCTGTGTGTTTGAGATACTCCAACTGAGCCTTCAACTTGTCGATCTGCTTTGTTAACTCGTCCTTCTCCTCCTACACACATAACTTGTTAAGTACGTTGCTCTCACTTATCAAACTATCAGCGTTCCTACCTTCCGGACGAGATACGTGGGTTTCCTGCCCGTTGAATTGCTGCGCTTGCGACAACGCGGAGTCTCACCCTCCGTTCCATCGTCTGAGCTTGATCTGTGGCCGTCAAAGTCTCGCGTGCGTTTCTTGTCTTCTACCTTCTGTGTTTTGGTTCCTACTGGCCGAGGTGATATCGCCCGAATTGGCTGCAAACCTGCAGCGGATGTGGCTCCATCCAGATGCAGGAACACCATCAGCGTCTTGCCATCATCTCCAAGTGGCGGTAGTGGTTGCAGTCGTGGAAGAGGCCGCTGACAGTCCGCTGACACGTCTGGTGTCCGCTGGAAGAGTGAGCGTGCGGATGGCAGAGGTGGAGACGTTGACCGCCGATAACCTTGCGGTGTTTCCATTAAGTTGAAGGGATCCGTTCGTCGTCAGGCAATTCGAAAAGTCGAGAGGTGCCAAGGGTACCGCGCTGTCTTGTAAGTGCCGCATTGACATGGTCCGTCGGCTGCATCGCCGCGCCAAGCAGAACCGGCATCATCATTGTTGTATTGCCTTGAATGCACTATATTTCACAGGTTAAAACGACTGGAGGACAGAAAAGTGAGCATGCGATATGGAGGGATATCATTAATAGAAGGAGCGAGGCGCATCGAGGATTACGGTCACGGTGCTTGAAGTCGCGGATGCCAACCAGCGAAATGATTGACCTCTAGAAACGATAGTTTCGTCGAGTTGGGTTTATACTATGTGGACGATAGCGCTGTTATTACGGACTGGTAGAGATGAAGCACCTGGGAATCTAATATATGGCTTCATATTAAACGATGCAGACAAAAGGCATTCGTCGAAGAATAAACTAGTCTCTTGTCTTTTGCCAGTCTCATATTAAACGATGCAGACAAAAGGCAGTCGTCGAAGACTAAACTAGTCTCTTGTCTTTTGCCAGTTAACGCTCCGCTCTATCTCGCTTTGCGTCAAACTTCAATGCTCTCCTCACGATGATGCCAACTTCGCCGTCTCCTTTATTTTGTACGCGCGGAATGCCACAATCGCTTTGCTGCTTCGTGTTGCGGCCTGCAACTCGGAGGTCTCCGCTTGAGTCAAGTCTTGATTTACTGCAACCACCAGCGCCCACCACTATCTCCAGCCAACATATATAATCGGTGCTGCGACAGCTACATGCTCAGCACCTTGATATCCTTTGCTTCGAGCTGCACAGGCTCGCGAGCATCCTTCAGGGCCCGGAGGATGGTGTTGCCTGGGTCGTTGATCCGATCGCGCATTGTCTGCAGCACATGCGTCGGCACGGGTAGGTCCGTGCGCCGCAGCTTCTGTAGCATCCACCGTGTGAGCACGACCGCGGATTCCTCTTTCACCTCGCCTTTCGGTGTCTTCACGCGTTTGTGGTAGGACTTGAGCGCCATCACACCACTGATGTCCAGACGTACACAATCTTGTGGACGATACGGATACAGGTCGTCCTTGTCCACGAAATTCATTACCATGACGCCTTGGTCACCTTGCTTGTCTGCATCCCCGAACATGTTGTGACGCCCCGTGGCTGCTTGGTGCTGCGAGAACATGACAAAGTTTGTCTCCGTCGCTACGTTCTCGACCTCCGAAATGATGAGACGGTGGTGCATGATGTTCTTGTCTGCGCCAAGCTCACTCGTGCATGTGTACTTGGAGTTACACGGCTTGGTGTCCATGTGCTTGATGTGGAACTGGATAAACTCGAAAGCCTCCTTGACAGTTTTCAGACCCTCCAGTGGAGTGATGTCAAAGCGTATCGAGCAAAAGTCACCTTCTTCATCCACGAACTGAGCGTTCTCAGTATATTCACGCACCTCCGTCATAAACTGTGTGCGCTTCTCCACTAGCTCCACAGCATCTCGGCATTGCTGTGCTCGAAGGCTTGTGAGCATCTCGGTGCGCTTGGCCCAGTCACGACCTAGGTGGATGTACATGTCGAGCGGACAGCGGTTGTGCACTGAATGAGTAAGCTCCGACAGCGCCGACTGTGCTGTCAGGACACCGAGTTGTTGCTGCTTCACTGAGTTGCGCAGTACGTTGTTTTTGAGCTCCGTCTCGATCTGGTGTCGGTCCTTCTCCTGCCACGAAGCGATGCTGGTGCGATTCTGCAAAAACGACACTTGGCTCTCTAACTCCTTTAATTGTTCCAGTAGTTCACACTTCTCTTCCTACAAACCAACAACTTAGAACCCTCACTACTCGATAACTAACTATCCGTGTCGTGCTCACCTTTCGGATGAGATATGTGGGCTTGCGCCATTTGCCTCGACATTTCTTGATCGATGATGGCACATCCTGATCTTCCTCGCACTCAGACGCCCGGCGTTTTGTGGACCGAGTGCAGCCTGCCTGTTCGGTCGCAGTCTTCACTGAAAGTCCGAGCTCCTGTTTCACAGTTGAAAACCCTGTGGTTTGTGACAGCGCTGGTGCTGTTGCGTCGCCAGTCCTCTGCTGTAAAACAACGGCGAGTTTTGGTAGTTGCTGGCGTGGTAGTTGCTGCAGAGGACAAGTGTCTGTGCCCAGCAGACTCGCCAGGTCATACTTGGAGTGGTTGGTGTTGTGCGTCATAGTTTGAAGTCTCTACTGCGGAGCTTTTCGTCGAGTGAGAGCCGTTAGGCGCGACAAGTCCATCTAGTTTCTGATTGGGCTGGAAGGGGGATGGGCGTACCGACATCATCCGTATGATGACGCCCGGATTACCAGATACCTTTCGCTAGTCAAACACTGTTTTTCGTTTTGCGCGACTTCATAAACGCACAGGTACGCGCTCTACGTTGTCCGCGCACTCATGGCAGCGATGAACCAACATTCGCGAGCGTCGGTGACGATAAATGCGCTGCAATACTTTGTTGTTGGCATATTCATGTCGACTACAACAACAGAAGGTTTGGCTTCTCTGATAGACCCGATAATTCACCACTCGTTTCTGTAGTGGGCCATCAACTTGTTGATCATGATTGTCTTTAATGTGGGGCTGAATATTGACTTGTACGATGTCCACTTGGTTAGTGTGAGGCTTCTCAACAGAGTTACATTTCAGTGGATTCTGGAAATCGACTGCACTCCCTCGGTTCCAACCAAACTCTCGGGAGTGTGATACCATAGGTATGAGGACATATTCAAGAGCACTTCAATTAGTTTCAATTCTGGAGTCTCCATATTTACAAGGAATTCATAATTCGTATCCTACCCTGCAGCTCTAGGTCTTCGCTTGTTACCGCTGCAGTAAAAGTAGCACTCTCATCCTTTTCCAGTTCCATCACATCGTCAGGGAGTGACGGCAACCTCCGACTTCTTAGCGGCATATTTGATCGCTGCTGTGTTATTGTCCTTAATCTCCTTCTTAAACGTGGACACCGACTAACCATCGTCGATCTTTATCTCGAACACGCTTTCTGCTACACGATCGCACACAAGAGCTTCATCAGCACCCTCTTTAAGTCAATAGATTTGCGCAGCATGCGTAATTCGCAAGTATCTCGAACTCGAATACTGCTGCTGATGTTGGTGAAAGTACAGTCAGTATTTTCATCAGGGTTTAACAATTTACAACGAGTTTTGAGAACACTGCGTCTATTGTTATTTGGAAAGCACAGACCAGAACGCATCTTGTGAGAGCTGCACGTTCGACACCGTCCTCATTCGGCACTTTCCTTGCTTCTGTTTAGCCAGCAGTTTTTTCTTTCGCGTGCTGTCACCACCACCCACAGTTTTACCAGATTTGATGAGCACATCCTTGCGGTATGGTGCAATTCGTTCCTTGGCGAAAATTTTACCGCCAAGAGCTGCCTGGATGGAAATTTCGTACTGCTGCCGGTCGATCACGCGCTTCAGCTTTTGACACAGTGCACGGCCATCGGGAGTGGCCCTGCTCCTGTGGCACACAAAGGAGAGTGCATCCAATACTTTTCCGTTGATCAGCAAGTCCACCTTAACGATGTCTGACTTCTGTGGCTCAATCTCGCGGTAGTTAAGTGTTGCTGGAAGGGGAAGATCAAGTACAGGGTTAGATCAACAACATCATAGAATAAATTAACATGTAATGTACCAAAAAGTAACTTACCGTAGCCTGAAGAAATCGTCTTCAGCTCGTTGTAGAAGTTAGTGACGACCTCTTGCCACGGCACATTGATAGTCACGATGACTCGCTCATCCTCGAGATAGACAAGGTTTGTCTGAATGCCACGCTTTTCCTTAGAGAGTGCTAGAACGGGACCCAAGTACGATGCAGGGGTGATAATCGATGCCTCCACCATCGGCTCGAGAATTTCGTAGTACTTGGTCGACTCAGGGAAGGCGCCAGGCGTCTCCACAGTAAATCGCTCACCCTTGGGGTTGATCACAGTATACGGTACCATTGGAGCTGTTACCATAACTTGCATGCCCTGCTCATCCGAAAGGCGCTGGTGAAATACCTCCATATGCAGCAGTCCCAAGAAGCCGCATCGGAAGCCCATGCCCAATGCACCACTGGTTTCCTGCTGAGCCGTAACACTTGCATCGTTGAGCGTGAGCTTCTCGATAGCAACACGTAGCTCATCGAAGCTGCAATCATCCGTAGGGTACATACTCGCAAACACCATGCTTCGAGCTTCCTGAAAACCCGGAAGAGCCTTCAGATCTGCTGACGCAGCTCCTTCGCGGAAAAACGTATCACCAACCTTGGCTTCAGTGGTGGATTTCATACCAGCAATAATGTAGCCGACCTGGCCAGCGTATAAACCTTTAGTTTTGTAGCGACCAGGTAGCAATAGCCCCGTTTCCTGAACATCGTGCTTCGTCTTTTGGTGTGCACTGTAAATCTTGTCACCCGGAAAGATAGCGCCGTCAACGACCTTCACAAGACAAACCGTTCCACGATAATCGTCATAGTACGAGTCTACCAGCAAGCATCTTAGGGGTGCACTAGGATCGCACTCCACAGGTGGAGGCAGTCTATCCACCACTGCCGGTAACACATCTTTAATTCCTTCTCCACTCTTCGCCGACGTCAACAACACTTCATCCGGGTCCACATCTAGTAGTGACGATAAACTCAAGATGCTGTCGTCCACCTCAGCATGTGGCATATCGATCTTGGTCAACACGGGAACCACATGAAGATTTCTCTCCTTCGCAGCGTAGTAAGTAGCCAGCGTCTGAGCTTGAATACCCTGCGAGCAGTCCACCAACAGCAACACTCCTTCACAGGCTGACAACGAGCGGTTCACCTCGTAGCTAAAGTCTACATGACCTGGGGTGTCCACCAAGTTCAGCATGAATGTCTCTCCAGTCTTGGGATCTCTGTGCACCATCGACGCCGTCTGCGCCTTCACAGTAATGCCTCGTTCCCTCTCCACCTTCAAATTATCAAGGAATTGCGCACTCTCACGCTCCTGACGCGATATATTGCCACTCGTTTCCAGCAGTCTGTCTGCTAGCGTCTACAAGACGAAAATAGAAAACAATTCCGTGGTGTTAGTTCCGTCTCCGACATACAAATACTAGTACAACAAGATTAAAACCAACACATTAGCATGGTAGACGTACCGATTTACCATGATCAATATGCGCCACAATGCTAAAGTTGCGGATGCGTTCAGGCGTGAACTCGTCCAGCCGCTCGGACATGTACGGCCCCACTGTCCTGGGCGTGAGAGCCTCATTTTCCTTCACATCTCTCGCGACTGTAGCAAGGCTGCGAACGCGCACCGGAGCCGACAGCGAGCGCAACGCCCGACGACGCAGCAGCGCAAGCATTGCTCAAGTGTATGGCTGCGGGCCTTACGTTGCAACTCAACAAAGTGCAACATTCACACAACTTAAACGACTATGTTGCACATCATGCAACTTCATTGCTCGAATAGTTAACAGAACAATGGTGATGGGCAATTCCGACGCGCTGGAACTCAATTGAGTCCACAAATGGAGCAGCTCGAGTCCGCTGCGTTGACGCTAACTACAGAGCTCGGTGACCTATTCGACGACTTCGACAGTGTAGACGACACGTTTCTGAGTGAGGAGGTGTCAGATTTACCGGATTTGGAGCTGTTGCTGCCTTCAGACGACCTGGACGATGAACTGCTGAATTCGCTGATGTCTGAAGCGGAAAATGAAGAATTTTGCAGCGGTGCAATGGAATCCGCGGAGGATGAGGAAGGTCTGACGGTGTCGGTGGATGAACCGTTGAATTTGACGCTTGTGGAGCAGGAGAAGGAGCTGGTGACGAGAGAAATCAAGTTTCTGGAGGCTCAGAGAGATTTTCTCCAATTCAAAGCGGCGAGTGGTTTGAAGTGTACGGAGAGTGAGAGTGAACGGGAGGTGGAGGAAGAAAAACGCAGGTTGAACGTGGCTACTACGCAGCAGAACATGCTGGTGGACGTTGTGAAACAGCATCAACAAAGTCTCGGAGACCTGCACCGCCTTATGATTCAGGCCTCGCCATTGATGCACTACGTGAGTATCCCTTGAGTTTGTGAAGATAGCATATGTATTTACGACTTGTGTGGAACTTTGGATGCAGCGAATGACGCTAATGACACCGATGGAGTCGTATATTCGACTGGGCAAGGATCCTGCTGAACGACGTAGCAAATTGCTGGAGATGCGGGACGAGAAGCTGGATATTGTACGGAGGTTCGTCGCCGCACATACTCGTGGGATTGATTCGACGAGGGAATTTTTTTACGTGGACACATTTGAACGCTTTGGCAAGTTCTACACCGTAGACTTTAGTGTTTCGCTAGTAAACGGTATGACCGTCGACGAGGTGGCTGAGGTGATCCAGGACCAATTCGTGGTGCCTCGTGACGGTGTCTCGCGCCTGCTAGGTTGCGTCACTAACCGAACCTACTATGACGGCATGGTGGATACGTTCCTGCATGCGCGAACCGTGGAGCGCGTGGATTTACCAAAGCGCTCCTGTGTGGGTCGTGGTTTCCTGGTGCAAGAATCTAACGCCGTCTTCTACCTGAAGAGGTTCGCTTCTGGTCAACTCGACGATTCCGACGGCGGACAATCAGGCGAACAAGGCGACCTCATCGTCATGATGAGCGATTTCGTTGACGTAGACGAGCTGCATCCGTATCGTGGCAGTCGAGTAAGGAAGGACATTTCTGTTGGCATTACGCTACGGCGTCACGTTGGGCCTGGTGGTGAAGGTGTCGTCATGCGGCGTTTCTCCTTCGTTAAACATCATCTCGGACACCGCACGTCTAGACCCGAAGTGGTGAATACCATCTCGACGCGAGTGCTACTTTGGGGTCAAGCAGTGCGCCTTTGCATCGCTGAGCGTCGACGGCAGAAGCGAGACGCTCCTAAGCGCATCTGGAACACCCACACGTTTCCACGGCGAACGCAGCGGACTGAGGACGTGACGCCGACGTCGCCACAACCTAGGATGGCCTGTGCCGGTACTGATCAGTAATTTAAGCTTGTCGTCTCGGAGAGGTGCAACACGTTGATCAAGTTGGTCCACACCTTGCGCATTCCGTTTTCGGTGAGCATCTTAGTCTAAGATTCTTAGCCATCCATGCTGTTGAAGTAGATCATATAAAGTCACTCGTTGCACCTGTACCATGCCATTCATACTCAAGCGCATTCGTTGGACTTGAATGTGTTGTCATTGTACTAGTGCGTGCATTTCCTCCTTTTTGTTCTGCAAAGTGGCACTATCAGGCGGAGGCACATCCGCGCACGTGAACAATTAGAGAGAGTGATGAATGTTCACGCATGAATGGAAAACAAGGAGATACGGATGGCAGGAACGGAGACTTGGGAACTGCACACGTGCCCATTATTATCTCGAGATAGGAGACGGAAGTTTGGGTGCAGCACTTCAACACGCACATAGCATTCTAGTCGCGATGGATATGGCCAGCACATCTGCACAGCAGTTGAACATCGATTCGAAGAGGGCACGCTTCGATCCCATCGCGAGGCTCGAGCGGCGAGAGGTCCCATGATGGTGATCACCTTGATCATCAAGTTGAGTCCGAAGGAGCCGGAGCAATTTAGCCAGTGTAGCGAATCGGACCGCGTGGGTGGTGCAGGTCAAGCTGAGAGTTGACCGTCAACCACTGCTCGAATCTCGAGAGGGATCCGGTCTGAAGTGAAGCTACTCGGGAAGCAGACCACTAAGCGAAGCCCAATGTCGCGTTTCCACTAAGTCATGCGTTGCAACTGGGATGCATGCAAGTCTAATAAATGACGTATCGGTACTGTGTGTAGCTGCAAGTCAATGGCGGAGCTCGACGCTTGCTGGCGGGAATTCAGCACATGTCATACAAGCGATACAGTATACAGTACGTAGCCATCCCACTGCTTGACTGGAAGAGGACTGTTTTCTGTTTGCAGAGGTCCATTTCAAATCGGGTGTATCCTTTCGTGACCGTACAGTGCAGACCACCTCCAGCTCTATCGGTATTTTTTGAAAGCTTCCCGTGAATCCCGAGCTTGGAAGTCCTAAGCATGGGATTCCAAGTTGGAACCCGCGATTCGGAACTTAGGTATCCATGTTGGATAATCCATCCCATCGAGATTTTGAGATCACGAGGATTCCGCAGCCTAAACGGCTGTAGAACCATCGTTCAACTAAGTTCCCTACGTAATACGTACACCTCTGTGAACCGCTGCATTGTTGGCTAATGTGTGTTGGTGCTGGAACCATCGTAGTGTTGGCAGAGTCTCCATTTCGGTGGACGCCTCATACGCAATGACAACAAGCGTCAACTTTGCTTTGCAACATCGGACTGAAGGTCTCCAATGGAGGCGGAGCCATCTTCACTAGCGTCTCCGGAAGCTTCAAGATGAGCATCGTGTGCTGCTGTTGCGTCTCACTGCTGGAAAAGCATTTGCTTTCCAGGAACTAGTGAAAGCCATCCCGACAGGATTCAGGTTGACATGGCGGGGTTTTCCATCGCGAATGACTCTGGCATCGTGATCAGTTTTCCGTTCGCGTCTGCCTCTCTGTTGCGTGAATCGTTGCCGAGACACATCGAGCGAGCGCCGAATTCGGTGAGGGCTCGATCCACTGGTGCAGAGACGCCAAGAAACGCACTGCAGCCCGTCGCGTCACACTTCGGGCAACCGCTAGACAAGCAAGCCCCGACCGGATCTCCGCCATGCTGCTTCGTGTCGCAGCCAGCTACCACGCGTCAAGACTGAAGGGTAGCCATTCACTGAGCAGCACTTGAAGCGCCGCGCCTCAGGAGCCGCCACATCCCGCAGGAACAGCGCTGGCTGGAAGACAGCATCAATTGATCCAGCACTATCCGTGCACGAGTGCACCCATCTACCATCACTTCAGCGCGGGTTTCTGCTTGCTACCGCGGTCTTCGGAGTGGCATGGCACGTGCAACGGCCGTCACCAGCGCGGGATTTCACCGTCGGCACCAACATGATGGCGCTACTAAGTAGGCTCTAAATGCTCTCGCCCGATCGCAAGCGTGGATGTTTCGGCGCTGCGATCCATTACAGCGAGCCTGGATACCGAGCGCCTCGTTGAGACGTCAAGCATTGCTCGCGCGAGGGCGTCTCCAGTCCACTGTACTGACATCTGTGGGCTTCAAGTGCAACCAACCTGTAATAGATAATAGTAACGGTTTTGTGTATTTCCATTGTACCAGCATTGTATCTATTTTAAACTTGTATAAATAAATACCCGTCTAAATACAACCGCCAAGTTTGAAGTCAGTGCATGTCAACGTGAAGGAAACGTCACCACTGTGCACGCACGACCACAACGTCGCTGCAGACGCCTCTGTCGAGCGAGCCTTATGCCAAACGTGTTGGATCTACGTCATCTTATCTTTACCAGCCGCAATTGTGCCACCACGCTTTCGTGTGGCATTCTTGATGAACTCACGCGAAATACCAGGCATGAACATCTTAGTAGCCGTTCTTGCTTGATCCATCTGATCGGAAGACGAGCACAACTCCATCGCGTTCTCCGTCTTTCATGAGGAAATCCATGCTGTTGCTGGGAGTGTAGTGGTGCGTCAAGTGTGTGCCTGGCCGGCTGTAATCTTCGTGCCACTACCGGAGGACTGCAAGACTACCGGATCACACTTGGACACCCCCTCCCTCCCTCCTGTCCCGTCCACGCGTGACCTGCTGGCATACAGCAAGTGCAATGCCTGCAGGAGAGCATGCCAGCGACGGGGACATGGATCCCTGTCTGTTAAGAGCTCGGTTCGCCTGCCAGTGTCAGAGGCATGCCAGTCAGTCAGTCACAGGCAGAGACCGTCGAGCATCAAGCTTCCCTTTGCCATTTCAGAATTCGACGTCTCGAGCACAACTAGTAAACAATGGTTGCCATTTCCACCTCAGCACAATCGACCCACGCCGCTGTGGGTCTCAGCAGTGAGCCCGCTACAGGCGTCAACAAGTGCAGGTACAAGACCGGCAAATGCACCAACGTTCGCTCCAGCAAACGCAACGGCCAACCGCACCAATTGTGCCTGTACCACCGCGACAAGGCCAACAAGATTCAGCGCAAGTTCGACCGCCAAAAACGCCAGGTTGCGCGCACCAAGAAGGTTCACGACAGCCTCAGTGGTCTCTCATCTCCGTCGTCCATTTCAATGTTGGACATGGCTGCACTAGCGGGTCTCACCCCCATGTCGAATGCCGTGTCTCCTGCCGGTTCGACGTACTCGACGTCCTCCTCCATGTCCTTCTCGTCCCTTGCTTCGGACGATGTCGGCATGTACACACCCGACACTCTGGACTGCGGTCTCAACGAGAGTGTCTGGACTGACCTACCGGTTGCTGCCGCTTCGTACTTGGGCGAGTACTCGGACATGCCCGTGCCTGCCAGTTGCCACCAAAGCTACTTGTCTTCAGATGAGATCGACTTCCTGTGCTCAGCAATCCTGGAGTAAAGAGCTAGAGGTGTGCTTCCTTCAGAATTATGAGAAGGAGGTGTCCCGACGCTCAGAGGAACCGGGTTGGCAAGTGCTGCTGTCGGCTTCAGCGAGCGTAGCACATTAATTAGAGCATTGTGGCAGTAGTGTAGAAGACTTAATTGAGTAGCGATAGCGTGTGTATAAAGGTCTAATGACAATCGAATGGATATCTATTAACTTCAACGACATGTACTTGTCAATCGTAGCATTTCAAATGTTGTCGATCGAGCAACCGATGCCCGATTTGGAAGTGCGTGGTCTCGCACGGACAGAGCGAGTTGCGATGGCGTGAAAGTAGGGAAACGTCGCTGGAGGTTTCAAGCAATTGGTGCGGCGAGGCGGGCGCTTTATTGCTGGCGCTAGGGCTCATCTGGGAGGCTCGGTTGAACGAGACTTTGGTGTGTTCAAGTACAAGTTCCTTTGTGCTGCTTGTCGAGCTCGGGTCGACGGTGACGCCAATGAGCCACGGCACCTGTCGTCTTTATCTCCCGTTCAATCACAAGCTGCACAAGACTACAGGGACATTCACACGCCATCGTCAGGACAGGCAACAGGGCATTCATTGCAGACCAGTTGGGTCCAGGCCACCTCGGAACGGTAGAGCGGCTCGATGCATTTGCACCGAGCCACGCCGGAGCCTCGGCATTCGACCCCACTACCACCAGGAATAACAAATGAAGCGATGGCCGAGGCTATGGCAGCGGCATCAATACTGAGTGCCAACCAGTTCAAATTGTTGTACCTTATCAGTTTGTATGCCGTGGCGTCCAATTCAACTCGACAAAATGAACGATGGATTCGACATGTACCGTTATTGGTACTTACGTTTGAAGGCATCCTGTGTGACGCTTTCGATTTTGACTACGCTCCAGCGTCAATGAGACTCTCTTTCAAAGGCAAGACGTTGCGACGTTGGATTAACTTTTCAAGAGAAGGCAAAGCTGCGATAGATGATCTCTGGGCACTTCGCCTTATCAACGGGCTCAAACTTTCTAGTGATGACTTTCAGCCCATTACAGCTTATCAAGTCTCCATCAAGGGTCAATTGGCGTTGCGCTTGTTGCCCCGATATTTCCAAGACACAGTGGATGCCTTCCTGTATCCACCAGCACCACTCGAGCGGCGCCTACTTGTTGTACGATATGATGGTCAGCATTTCGTGTTGCGTTCTGGAGGTTATAGTAAACGCAGTAGCATCACGGAAAGTGACGATGTATCCTATGTCTCTAGCCCGTTCTTGCCACGCTGCCTCCGTTCACGATCTGGTGGATACTATAAAGTTCAGGAGCAAAGTAATGCCGATAGAGCTCGAGAGTGTGCTTTAGGGGCTACAAGCATTACTAAGAAAACATCGGAAGCTGTCACGTTAGGAGACGTGTATGCACTCATTGGTGAGTGGGTACCGTTCGGCACAAACCAAATCGTAGCTCTGAACGAGCGTATGGGAGTACTAGATCGATGTCAGGGAGGTATCCTTACAAGCTGCGTGGATAGCAATCCAACTGATACGCAGTTCCGAGTTCCAGTCGGTCAGACACAAGTACGGGTTTTAGACTTCGACTTTGTACGCTTCACGAATTTTGAAGCTGAAAGCCATTTCCCAGAAACACCAGGCATCGTACAGGTCGAAAACTTTGGCATGCATCTCAATAGTGACGGCTCACTCATTTACGGCATCAAAGTGGAGGCTATCATGGATCGGTTAGGGGACGATGTCGCGATCGACCATTTATCTAGGCTTCTCGTGGACGTACATCAGGATTCATCCATGCTCGTCAACGACCTGCTTTCTCGATACCAGCTCAGTTTGTTGGAAATGCTTTATCTTGGAGACTCATTCCAGCGCAACAAGTATAACTGCATCCTCAGTAAGCAGATCCACCCCAAACTCCCAGCGCAGGCGTATGTTAGTGATCCCCGGTATGCAAACGAGTTGGCTCAGGTTTTGGGAGATATACATGCCAGTCACGACTTAACTCCGGACGACGTGCTAGTAGTGGGGAAAGCAGGCTGTTTGTTCTCGGGACCCAATGTCTTTCGCTACGAGAACGTCTTCACGGCTTACGTTGGGCTGGTGTGTCGTGATATCTTTATCAAAAACTTTTTTGCTCGAACATTTGTACTAGACGCTACACTGAAGGAAATCCGCCAGCTTCTTCACAAGGTGCATCGTGAACCAGCGGTAGTCCTTCTTGTACGTGAAAAACTGTCGGCAGTCTCTAAAGACACTATTTTGCTCGCAGAGACGCTGGAATACTTGCTGGATTCTCTTGAAAATGTTGATCTGGCACCTACAGGCTCTTGTTTCGATCGAGATGACCTGGAAGAAAGTGGAGATGATACTATGGATGGAATCAGGAGGAGAACATTTCTTGGAGGCCCCGAGTCGGACGTGGATGCGCGATTGTTTCAGGTTCTTGCGCTGCCTCAACTCAAGGCCCAAACTATCATGCGTTGCCACGATTCCATTAAACTAATGGAAAATACCATGCTACAACTCGAACAGCTACAGATGATCGCTGAATCGACTGCGACGAACCAGCTCGAGGTGGCATGCTCTCGTGTGAATCTTAATACTCGCGCACTGATGACAGCGATGGCCCAACACTCACGAATGTCGGTGACGTTAAATGCGTTGCAGTACTTTGTTGGTGGCATCTTCATGTTTGATGTGATCGACCGACTAACAGGAGGCACGTGGAATGGCCATATACCCGAGTGGGCAATGATTTCTCTCATAGACCCGATAATTCATCACCCATTTCTGTGGTGGATAATCAACCTGTTGATCTTGGTTGCTTTCGTCGTGGGGCTGAAGATGATCTCAGATTGGTTTATACGAGGGTCACTAGGTTGGTGTGAGGCGTCCTACGAAGTGAATCGACGAATTTCTCTTGATAAGCTTGATGAATACTTAGTACCACGAGGTTTGCAAAACAGCGTAGCCATCCGAAAGGTAGGCACAAGTGGAGCGAAGAGAGCCACTCGGTTCCGACTGCTGAAGTGGAAGGAGATAGATACCGTGCTGTGGGGGGGGATTTGTCCTGAAATTGAACTCGCTTTCGACGATAGACACGGATTTCTGCTGTTCGTGTCGCTGCGCTTCGATGGCAAGAGCTCACCACGGATATTAGAAGACGAGTGTTATCAGAAGTTTTTGGAGATTTTCACGCGTGCAGAGATTCTCTTAGAAGACCCGCTACCATGAATGCAATAGCCAAAATGAAGATTCACACAACGTCACCGTGCCGTGACGAGGTGGAGCGTGACCACATTTACACAATCTGCTCAGGTTCATGTTGGCAGAACTGAAGTCGACGACGTTATCCCAGTAGAAGCAAACCAAGAAGCTAGGCAGACTCCGCCCCGCTTATTTGTCTTCAGAGGAAGAAGATAGTACGAGGTGATAGAAGCTGCCATCAAACTATTTAAATTGTGCACCAAAACTTTGGCGCACGTACAGCAACACGTTCAAGTTAGCAGCCCTTGAGTTGTAGCTATCAAATATCCATTGATGCGAGCGCTTCTTACCCACTCTGATGTAGAACAGGTGACTCTGGTGTTACAATTGACTCAAACAGTCGTAAACCTTTCAAGACTTCAAACACGCACACCTTCACTCTTCTGGAACTTCATCCTCTCGTAGCACCACTATAACATCACAGTGTCAGATCGAGTACTTCGAGGCACTAAATTGCCCCAATACTCCAAAAATTTGTTCCGATTCCATTACTCTTGTTTACTTGGTTGTCTTTTCAGCCTGCATGTTCGCGAAGTCCTTTTTGATGAAGGCCAGCGCCTGTGCCACGTCGTCCACAACTTCATACGCTGGGTGCTCCTCATGATTCTCTGGACCATTGTGCATTCCTGTTAGTGTTAGCACGGACTTCCATCTGCCACCAGCCTCATTGGCGCCACGAATATCAGTCTTGGGGTTGTCTCCCACCATGTAAATGCGCTCCACATCTTCATGTTGAGCGTCGATGAGCGTCTCAGCAAACTCGAACGACGTACGTTGGGGCTTGCCGAACAGCGTTTTCTCCAGCTTGTGTCCCGTCGTGCGAGTAAACAGATCCTCCAGTACAGCGTGGAAAGCCCCGGCACCATATCGTGGCAAGTGGAACTCGCCCACATACTGGAAGTCCGAGCACGCTGAGTAGAGCGGGATGTGCTGCCTCTCTCCATTACCATCTCCCTCCACCGTCCGCTGTCCCAACAGTCCATCGGGTGAACACAACACGTCCATGACAAGCTGCAGCTCGCGTCCCCAATAGATGGGGTCAATAAGCACAAACACAGCAGCAAACGGCAGAGAATCGAAGCGTCCGTCGTGCTTCAGTGGGTCGGTCACCTTCACGTCTGGATACATGGTAGGAAAGTGGCGATGCAGTTGGTCTGCAGTGACAACGTGTTTGAAGCCGTAGTTGGCCATGACTTTCCTGAGCTCTGCGCAGTCCTTGCCTATAGCCAATACAAGGTCATCGCTGTGTTTGTCCGCCAGTTCGCGCATGGGCGTGTGGCTCATACACATGCGTTCGGTAGGGATGGACACACTTCCTCCCAAGATCTGCTCGATCTGCCGTGCCTTCTTGTCTTCCGGGTAGCCGCCACCATTGGTCATGATGGAGAACGGAGTGTTGGTCGCCTCCAGTTCCTCCAGCACCTCACGTGCACCTGGGATCGGCGTCTTTCCTCGCAACAGGACGCCGTCCACGTCGAAGACGACGCCAAAGGTGGAAGCGGAACGACGGGCCATGACGACACTGCGGATGGCACGAAAAGCGACAGTTCTACGAAGAGCGTTCATGGTGCACACGGCCTGGAAGGAGAGGGAATGCGGCACTGGAGCTCCTCGATGACGGTGGATAATGGGGATGGGACGGCGACGTCATGATGGCGCGTCAGCTTCAGCCTCGTGAAGGTTGCGCGAAGTTTAGGTTGTAGGAAGGTTGCGATTTGCGCAAACACTAAAAATGCTGGTGGTGCAGCCATCTGAAGCCACGTGCTGGCATGAGATTCCGATGTGTGGGTTGCAGACCTATCTTCAGATAAACTATTGAGATACTCAGTGATGTGCCCGTGCGGCAATCATAGTGTTGGGGAATTTGTTTGCACGCCACACCTTCACAACCCAGATCCTCGTCACATGGTGATGTTCGCTACACAAGTCAGAGCGTCTATCATATAAAACAGGTTTCATCGGCCAAACCCGTTTACTCTTATGGCGTTTGCGCAAACGGAATTCGTCTATACTTATTATCTGCGCTTCCTTCAATTCAATATTCAAAGTTAAATCTATACAAATACACCTTTCTATATGTGTAGCTATCTTCCATCATACACGAGTCTGACGACCCCACCCCCGGAATAGACCGCCTCAAGTCGTTGGAGCTCACTTCCGCATTCGCCTCCTGGAGCTCATATCACGATGGCGTCCCCTGCTTCGACCCCCGCGCGCCGGCCGCTCACGTTGCCGGAGAAGATTTTGACGCACTGGGCCGTTGGTCTCACCAAGCCCGAGGTCTCGCCCGGCCAGATGCTGTGTGTCAAGGCGCAGTGGACGCTGGCCTGCGAGATCACGTGGAAATCGATGGACAAAACGTACCAGGACATGGGCCGACCCCGCATTTGGCGCAACGACCGCTTCTGGCTCGCTGTGGACCACACGGTGGACCCTCGTGTGAACCACCAACCACGTCAGCAGATGATGATCAAGGCGTCCGAGGACTTTGCCAAGGAGGCGCAGCTCACCAACTTCCAGCCGCCCAACACGACCATCCTTCACACGGAGTTCTACCGCCAGCGCGCTCAGCCTGGCCAGATTGTGGTGGGTGCTGACTCACATTCCTGCAGTACTGGTGGTCTTGGTGCCTTTGCTATTGGTCTTGGTGCCGCAGACGTCGTTATGCCCCTCGTGACGGGTGAGACGTGGATTAAGGTACCTGAGACGGTGCTTGTTGAGTTTGTGGGCGCGCCGCCGATGGGCATGGGCGGCAAGGACGTCATGCTTTACACTCTGGGCCAGCTTAAATGCAACACAGTCGCTATTGGCCGCTGCGTGGAATGGGGTGGCAACATTTCTGCTCTGTCGTGTGATGCCCGTTTCGCTATTAGTAACATGACGGCCGAGTTCGGCGGCATTGCTGGTGTTTTCCCTGCTGATGAGCGCACTGCTGCGTACATCTCCAAGCGTCCGGACCACAATCAGGATGCGCTCTACTTCCGTGCTGACAAGGACGCGCAGTACGCCGAGAAGTTCCAGATCGACCTTGACAACCTTGAGCCTCAGGTGGCGCTGTTCCCATCCCCGGACAATGCCAAGCCTGTGTCCGAAGTTGTCGGCATGAAGCTTGACGGATGCTTCATTGGTGCCTGTACGACTGCTGAGGAGGATCTGGTGCTCGGTGCTTTGGTGCTTGAGGCCTGCCTGAAGCAGGGCATGAAGCCCGTTGCTCATGGCCAGCGTCGTGTGACCCCTGGTAGTCAGATCATTGTGGACAACCTCCAGAAGCACGGCCTCATTGACGTGTACGAGAAGGCTGGTTTCGTGGTCGGTGCCCCTGGATGCAGTTTCTGCCTTGGTATTGCTGCTGATGTTGCCGGTGAGAACGAGGTGTGGCTCAGCAGTCAGAACCGTAATTACCGCAACCGTATGGGCAAGGGCTCCATTGCCAACCTTGCTTCGGCTATCACGGTGGCTGCTTCCAGCTTTACGATGGAGGTCACCGACCCACGCCCGTTCCTAAAGCTCATTGACGTGGAGAAGTTCAACTCAGCTGTGCCTAAGCAGCCTGCAGTGCCCATTACTATTGCTGAAGTGGACCCAGAGCTCCCGACCGCTTCAAGTGATGATTCTGGCAATGCTGACGCCGAGGCTGCCGCTTCACTTGAGACGTTTGCGGGATCCATCAAGGGACGCGTCCAGGTGTTCGGTGACAACATTGATACGGACGCCATTCTGCCGGGTGAGTTTCTGTGCGAGAACGATATGGAGGCTCTGGGCAAGGTCGCGTTCTTGCACACAAACCCCGACTTCCGTGACAAGGTCAAGCAGGGACAGGATGTTGTTGTCGCCGGTCACGGCTTCGGCTGTGGTTCCTCACGTGAGCAGGCCGTGACGGCCATGAAGGGTGCAGGCGTGAAGGCTCTGATCGCTCGCTCGTTCGGATATATCTTCTCGCGTAACTACCAGAACTTCAGTCTGCTAGGCATCCAGCTCGATGACGACCGCTTCTACGAGCTGGCGAAGGAGAATGCCGACATCACGGTCAACATGACTGGACGTACGATCGAGGTTGGAGGTGAGACCTTCCGCTTCAATATGTCGCTGTTCGAGGAGCGTTTGCTTGCTGGCGGTGGTATCATGCCGCTTTACAAGAAGTTCGGCAACCGTCTCTTCCGAGTGGCAGTGCAGGACCCTGCGGCTGACAAGGGCAGCTGCGGCAGTGGCGGTGGTTGTTCCACCAAGGAGGAAGTTCCGGCGTCGGCAGTAGCAGGAGCATCAAAGGACCTTTCGTGGTAGAGCGTCATTAATAGTTGAGAACTTGAGTGTGGTAAAAACGCTCCAGGCATCAAAATAATGTAACTTCATGCATGCTTCACTGTAACCTTTGCATTCTTTCTCGATGCACTTTGATGTCTGTTAGCTTAAGTTTGCACGTGCCACCGACAAAACCAGTTTTACATATTACAGTAGTTTAGTTAACATCTAGGTTTGACACCAATGGTGTCACACCATGATAAGCTGTTAATCCAAGCTGGGGAAAATAAAAATCTATAATATAGATTTTTCTTATATTCCCTGGCTCCGGCAAGTTCGTTTTGACCGACGACAGTTAGAGCTACCCGCTTGCTTTATCTCTTACCCGTAGTCAAAAGATTGCCAAAAATTTTCCTGAAGTAGTTGCAATGGCAACAAATTACGGGTACTGCTGTTGATCACGATTGTAATACCACCAACATAGTCGCCGAAAGATTCTCACTGACTTCAAACAGTGAGCGCATCTGTACAACAGGAAATTCGTTCATATTATTAAACTACGAAATTTAGTTCGCAGCACATGACTATTGGGAGAATGAGGTAAGGGAAAATTCTCAGTTATTGCAGAATCACAATTTCATAACGTTGCATGACTCTATTGCTGTTTTTTAGAGTTTGTAGTAACTATTGTAGTCCGAGACATATCGCTTGAAAAGTGAGATGATCACATCGTCTGCCGCCGCTCCATCTATATCCAACATCTTGGAAACCTCGGCTGGGGTTTTCTTGTTAGCCATCCAGTACCCAACCTGAATAATTTGTAAGTCCGTCGCCATATTTTCCGTACTTGGTACCTTCATCGCTGCCCTTAACACCTGAGAGAGTTCTTCGTCGCCACCATAAAAAGTAGTTAAGGGTGAAATTGGCTCCCATTTCTTCTTGGGGTTCATACTGTTGAAATATTCCCCGTACTTGAACCAGACGTTGAAAAGCGGATTTTCAAGCATCTTGCCTGCTTCCCTGTCAAGATTTATCATGATAAAGACGTCGTTTGGACGTTGACCATGGAGGAGCCAATCTCGCTGGAGCTCGGAGTGTAGTCGTTTAGCGATATCTTTCGTGCTCGGGACTTCAGACGCTGCCATAATCATTTTTGCTACAGCTTCATCGCTGTAGTGACTTATCAATGTGGACATCGTTGCCAAATCCGTATCGAGATACAGTACTCGGAAATCGTCCGCGTACTGGATCCAAGCGGTGAACAGAGGACTATCGAAAAGCTTATCTCCTGCCTTATCGAGCTGTAACATGGTGAAGATTTCGGAAGGCTGTTTCCCTTTCTTCAGCCAAAGCTGTGTCTGTTCGGCTTGGATTCGCTTTGCAATTGCATTCGTATTCGAGGCTTTATACGCTGCAATCAGCATGTTCGCCAGCGTTTTGTCGTTGTAGCGGGCCGACAAAATTGAGATCAATGTCGTTTTCTTTTCGGGATTTTCCGCGTTGAAATCGTCCAAGTACTTGACCCAGGTGGTTAGCCCTGGCTTCTCAAAGAGATCAGAACGTACCCAACTGAATGGCCAGAACTTGTTAAGCTTCAAGAGCCCAAAGACTTGCTCCGGGGTTTTTCCTTGGCCCATCCAACGCTGGATTTGCTCGGCCTGTAGATTAGCCATTCTCGCCGAAGTCGGGACCTGCTTCGCTGCTTCGATTATCTTGGCCAGACCTTGATCCCCGTAGTAAGTGGTCAGAGTCGCGATCAATTTTGTCTTCTTAGTAGGGTTCTCCGGATTAAAGCGTTTCACGTAGCTGATCCAGGCGGTCAGTCGCGAGTTGTCAGGTAGATTATCTCCTGCCTTCTGGAGCTGCAGCGCTTTAAAGACGAAATCTGTAGAGTCTCCTCTCCTAAGCCATGCCTGGAGTTGTTCAGTAGATACTGTCGACTTTACCACGTTCTCGATGGTAGAAGTACTAACAGCCCTCTCTTCATTGTCGTTAACGGGCTTGTGTGTTCTCAAGAACCTCTTGGTGTGAGTATCTTCCTGAAGCGAACGAGTCAAAACCGAAGTGTAGAGTGTGGCTTGGAACTCTGCTACTACAGGGCTGATACTACAAAGGTCACGACAACCAGTAGAGTGACGAATTTGCGGTACATTGGTTCATACGGAGAACTCATGCAAATAGAGATATGAGAAGAAGACATCCATCCAGTCAACAGATCATCACTCAGTTCCCCTTTTCACACCTTGGAGATTATAAACATGCTCACGCCGATACTGTACTGTACTACTACATCGTGTATCATGATTCGTGATGGTACAATCGCGTGATTCTACATTTTGTACACCTTAACGCCACCGGTATATTCACCATACATTTCGTGTACGGAATACACTCTCTGGATAGAGATACAGTACCCGATCGTAGCAACTGGTTCAAAGATGTCTTCAAATCGTGCCGTAAGCAGTTTTCTGTTCTTGGCGTAGGACATGTAGATGTTTTTGCCTAAAATGATCTCTCAGACATTGTTTTTTGTTGTGCTAACTATAGTTGACGAGTTGTGAGTTCTAGAACTTTTTCCCCTGAAGAGTTAGCACTCATTCAAATATATGCTTTGTTGAGGCACGAACCCCATTCCGGAAAGCACTCACAGCATATGTGCTCAAAATCACATGTCTGAGCAGTGGTGGCCTTATTTGCATTTTCAAAACGAGTAAAGTTTAGGCGATAAGTCCTCGTTGAATCACAAAAGGCGCTTTATAGTAGTCAGACTTGAACCTACCTTTTGAACTGAAACATGGGAAATGGATCAGGTTCAATAATAAAAACAAGTGTGGAGCAGGTGGGAGTTGTCACTGGCCGCGCCATCGAAAGGCATTTCCTGCCCTGCCGCTCACCTTCCTACAGTTAAACCTGACCTAACTGAAATGTCCCGTTGCTCCGACCAGTAGAAGATATAGCAATAACAGCAGTTAGCGCAGCGAGAAGTTCGTCAGCAAGTTAAACACTTCTGTTGAATTCATTCATCATATCCAGTTGTTATAATAGTTAGATCCGACAAGAACGCGAAGCGCATAGCCCTTAAATAGACTCTACACATCACCCCAACTACGGGTCTTACTATTTGGAGGAAATGTATGCACGTTGGCGACCTAGAGCTGGAGTGTCAGGAGAAGATATGTTCAAAGGTATAGATGGCTGCTGTGTTATGCTGTGAATGGCTTTGCACTTTTGACATCGATATGTCTCTGGCGCAAAGTTTGCTGTCGATCGACAATGCTTCTCATATCATAGGACTTGAACTTCGCAGCGTTCGAGTTGAATTCTTGCCTTCCAATACCGTGTCCAAACTGCAACCGTTGGATGCATGAATTATTGCTGCGCTGAAACAACGATATTGGCACCATCAGCTACAGCATGTTCTAGATAAGGAAGAGGGAGGTACATTTATGACGTAGACCAGGTACAGGCAAAGATGTGAGTGAAATCCTGCTACTGTTAAATTGCTTTCGCCACACTGATTACATCAAACTGGCCCTTGTGGAGGAGAGGAGGATGCGGGACAGTACTGAGGGGCTGATGGGGAATAACGGCTGAAGTGGACAACTTTGGATCAGTGATGTACATCACACCACTGACATCAGCCAGGGAGGCTGAGAGCCAACCAATGAGATTCGGCCAGTTTTATATAGGAAGAACTATAGTTAATTATGATTTGTATTACAAGCCAAATTAAGGTAATTAACTATAAATATATTGCGTCTTAAGCTGACCTAAGTTAGAATAGGGTAGTTTAAATCTACCGTATTCTAACTTAGTTCTGCTTAAGTCCCCTAAGACCGGGGACTCGT
>PCFV01000331.1:0-33017 GCA_002812785.1 Phytophthora litchii | reverse complement strand
TTGTTTGTTTACGTACTGCTTCTCACCGGAGGCCCACATGGAATGCCCAGTTTCACAAAGTGAAAAAGGCTGGATGGTCTTGGTTAGTTGCTGGTAAAACTCCACTCCGCCATCAGACTCGCGCATTTGAACAGAATGCACTGTAGCTCCAATACCAGGCTGCTCTGTCGAATCAGACGTTCGAAACACTTCATCAGTTCTCAAGTAGTTACGGTCCAAGTCTTGAATGTAGGCGTCAATCATTGAGGCCTCCGAGGACTTGACACGGTGTTTTTTTGTAGTAATTGCCGTGTTCTGCTTATCGACTGGTCGCTTTTGAACAATATCTCGTAAAGTGTTGATATACGAGGACTGAATTCTGATGGCGGTGGCAAGGCGACTTTGTTCGGCTTCAGCAATCGTACGCTGCTCTCGTTGTCGACAAGCAATATTCTTCCAAAAGAAATATGCCGGTGATCTGGACGCTGCGAGTTTGAGTTTCTCATGATCCTTGACCATATGAAGATGAGCCAATTCCTTTGTCAGTTCCGATTCTTGCTGTTTCAAGGTCTCGCGTTCGGCTTTTAAGCGTCGACGATAGATTCGACGTTTGCTGGCTAAGCTCGTCACTTGTTGGGTCACGTCAGTCTCTTCAGATTTATTACTGCTCGCGAGGCTCTTAGTTTCAATGCTCTGGGTAGTGTCGGAGTTGAGTAACAATTCGAACGATTCCTCAATCCAGTCTTCTGACGCTAGATTCATGTCCATGTCGACGAACGAAGCAATTTGATTCAGTCTTGCAGGTGGTGACACCACTTCGTTCTGACCGTCGAATAATACGTTTGGCTCTGAAGTTATGTCGATTTCTCGCGCCATGTTGTGGACTTGCGCTTGAGCTTGACTTTACTTAAATGAACGACACCAATAACGTATGCATATCCCAATCGCTTGATCCGTGCAATCAATGATGGCGTGAAATTGGTTGATTACAGCAATTATCAAATGCCAGCTCACTGTCAATACACGTGGTCTAGTTGCTAGATAAACCGACGACTTTGCAGTGGTAGAGTTAAACCGAAGTGAGAGCTAATGTCTAGCAGTACTACATCCTCAAAACTTCTCAGAGATTCACCATCAATGTCTGCAGTGATTGTGCAGCCACCTTGTCGTCCTTGTTCTTGCTACCGGAAATAGTGTCCTAAGAATTCGCCCACTTGCCAGCTCATTATTCCAATCTGACAAACCTGACGCCCTTCGTGCTTGCTTGTATCGACGTGCAAAGTGGTCGATCCCGTCAGTGCAACAGCAGAGCCTCGCGATCTCCTCGTCATTTTTCTGAACGAAACTTTGAATCAAGGCGTTGTACTGATGAGCTATAGTCTTTGAGAGAGGATGTTAAGGTGAAGAGGAACATGCTTTAAAAACAATTCCTTGTCGTAGCAGATCCAGTCAATGGCGGTCGAATGATAGCCCATCCAGTTTCATCCGTCTGGATTCCACTGAGAGGACCTTCACCAACAATGACAGATTTCCAGACAAGTACCATGCGATCGTTCTCCATGAACCGACGAGTAATAATGCGTTGGGACTTCGAGCTGTATTTCAGTGAGACTTTTGTCGTTGAACAACGTGAGGCACATGCCATTGAAAGTGGTGGGGGACAAAGGCGGCGACATTGTCATGCCTTACGTGAATCGACCACCCAGAAAGAGTTAGAATGAGTAAGTGAGTGTGGGTGATTGACTTGTTTACTCGACAGGAGAAGGTGCTTAAGACGCATAATACCTGACGTTATATAGGGGAAAGAGATACAATTGATAAGCCAGTTTGTCTGATCTGTTGATGGCACGTGCTGTACATAATTCCAAGGTCAATCTGCGTAGTTTTCACTTTGATAAGCGTTTCCTTATTCAATACGATTCGTTTGCCGTAGAAAGTCTAACCCCTTGTTTCCTCGGTGCTAGCTGCTTAAAAACTAAACAAACAAACGTATCTCGAGTCTTCTTATCATGGCTATCAACGGAGTTCTACGAAGAGGGAATACATGATGAGATGGAGTTACTCCATTCGAGTGAGCTGGCTAGTCTAACCGCTAGACCTATCCATAGGATAGGCGCGTTGTACGTTCGCTTCAAGCACAAAACATACGTATTTGTTTATGGTTGTTCACAGACCTCCTCCAGGTAATAAACATCCAATTCGGAATTTTCTCCTTGGAATCAGATGTATTGTTCACTACATAAACCACGTACGCAACTCTTGGTTTGAATAAGTCAACATTGACGTAGTTAGCGACAGATACATGAAACCAACTACTAAACCGCACTTCCGATGCGCTGAAGCGTGAAAGAGCTCGACGAATGAATAAAAGAAAGCGGCGGCAAGCGTTTGTTCAATTGACAGGCCTCGGACACTAATACTCCGAGTATGTGGCTAATGTGACGCATATACCACTTTGTGAATACTGTGGACTGACTGACTAAATCACAAGACACGAGGAAAACCAATTTTTGTCTATAACCGACTTGTTTGTCTTGAATGACACGTTCAGATGCTCAACTCACTGTAACTATCTTGTGTGTCGCATGGTATAAAAACTATCATTTTGTTTATCGCTTCCAAAATACTTTCGTGTGCGAGTAATCTGCGCTGCCAATTCACCACCAACGGATCATTTCACTTTTGCTCAATTGACGTGGTCATGAGGTTGTCTTCGACGTTATCCACTGAAGTTTCCGGCGAGTTCGATCCGTTGGTTTGTGCCAGACACATCAAAGCACCGATCACTCCACCGTCTCGGAATAAAAAAAAGTTACAAACAGTTAAGCATGACACCAAGCGGAAGCTCTTTCTCTACGAACGACAGAAATGCGAGAGGGAAATGCTCCTCAAGGAACTCGCACGGCTATCAAGAGTTCTAAGACAGGAAGAAACCGACAAGAAAATGACAGCAGAGACCAAGAAGAAACGAGATAACTTTGTGTGGAAAACTCTAGTCAAGCAGCGTCTACGAGAGCGACTTGATTCCGAAGCACAGCGCAAGTGGCTTTTAGCGGCTATCAGTGGGAAAAGAGCACTTATCGACGATCTAAAGAGCGTAGTGCGTCAGTACATCCTGCTTGCCGACCTCAATCCAACTTGGAATGGTCACACTGGTTTGTTTGTGGAGCCGTCAGACGACTTACTCTACACCATGGAACTGCAAGACATCGATAATCTCTATCAGCAGACCGGCTCGGTCTTCAGCACGTGCGGTCTAGATCCAGCTTTGATGGAAACAACTGCATTTCAACGCACTGTTACAAAGGACAGCGAGGGAGTGACAATTCAACTAGCACGGAGACAACACTTTCTCTTTAGCTACGAGCAAACCTGGCAGTCAGTTTGGATGCTTTCACATATGATGCATCGTCAGGAAGACAGAGAAGACTTCAGCGAAATTGATGATCCTGAAAACATGACAGCCACAAAGTTTCGTATCACCCGACGACTACCAGGAGGAAGTTCCCAGTCCCTGAAAGAGCGACTCGTGCTGAGGAAATTCCATGGGAACAACCGAACAATTTTGGTATGGAAAGTATCTCTCACTGGTGAAGGTTCTTTCACTGGAATGAAAACAGAGGAGACAGGTTGGAGTATTATTCGACCATCGCCGACAGGGTCAGGGAGTGTGATGGAAGTTTGTATACGGCAAGTACCGCTACATCTTAAATGCCACAATGCGATTCTGAACGTCGAAGCTGCCCGGTTTAGCTGCTTCCTCCAAGACATCATGCAAGAAAATAGTCAAGAGATCACGAACGGATCCAAAACACTGCTGCTGGACCACATGCTGACAGGAATCGATGCCTAGTACGTTTAAAACAACTCGATGGAGATGGAAAAAACTAGAAGTTAAACATGTGAAGAAAACTAGTTAATCAGTCTGGAAGACAACATCAATTCGGTGAGGACCAATTGAATGTGGTGTTTCCGGAATGCATATCACTGACTGAGCTGATATGATATCAGCTCCATCTCCAACATACTTTTCTCCGTATTCATGTAGGTGAAAAATTATCAGATCTCTTTACCAGATTCCAACCCGTCCCGACTGTTGTAGCTTGCAATCACCACGTTGGTCTTTCGAAGTTGATCTCTGCAATTAATGCATGAGATTGATCCACACTGAATGGATTCTTCTTAGCTTGTGACCGCTTTAAAAGCACAGTAAGGTGAGCGACTTCCTGATTTTTGTTGTTTGTAGTGATGGGTGTTTGCTCTCGAAGCCATACACACTCGTGAGTGGTGTATCGATGAAGGTCGTATTATCTTCACCCTGACGGTCAAATGTGATGTCTACATGCATGACCTTAACTTGAACAACGTGGGTACTGTTTGCTTGTTAGGAGAGGCTGGCTGTAGGCTCAAACTGATCCCGACACATTTGTAGTCTCTATAGAGGTCAGAGGTCGCAAACGGCCGTACGGATGGCTTTTGTCCATAGCCACGGGTACTCGGCCTGGCTTCACGGACGGATAAGGATAGCCGACATCCATCTACGGTAGGCAGTATTAACATCTTCGTGCCATTCGCCCGGTTGTCAACGTTTGCGATCTCTATTACAGATTCATTTGTTGATTTACCAACGGTGTCTATGAACTTGCGTGTTTATGAATACGAGTTACTACTTGGAGATAGAATCAGCATTCCTGAACGAACTGATGGAATTCTCGAGTTTATCGTTATTACCGGAGATTTTAAATGTGGACGATACGTCAACGGACAGCAGTCTCCCGCCACATCCGCCGATGAGCCTGGCATTCGATGAAGTCGATAGCGAAATTCAGAGAGTGATACAGAGTCTTCTTGCCGAGCGACGCAACATGTACAGCGAACGAGAGAAAAAACGACGTCAAGATCTACACCGACAAATCTCAGCGATGCTAAAGGACTTGAAGGTCGCAAGATTATTGAGCGTGCTCCACGCTCAGCAATTTAGATTTCTGTATGGAAAGCGTTTGCGATGCATCAGTGAGGTGCGCGACTAGCTGTTGAGAGTGAACAGCGCAGATTATCTGTAGCGATAAACGCTTTTGCAGCTACGACCGAAGATCTTAGTGGGTTTGTTCGGGGAGGAAATACGGAGGCACAACTCACATACGAAGTCAGCACGTATTCACCTTTAAGGCATGCAACGAAGCGAGTTCGTTTCAAACTGGTAGCTTCCGTTCTCTACGACGAAGTTTACCAGTAGCAACGATCTGCAGAATAGCTATGCCATTCAGGCGGTTGCCATTCGCACCAACGATACATTTACGCAGCGACTCGGCATTTTATGTTATCAGATCGATAAGGTCATGCCCGACTGTGAGATGACCTCGATCAGCATCGGTAATTTAAACTTCCGTCCCACTCGAAAACGGACAATGGAGAATATTTCGAGTACACGTTTAAACAGAGAACATTGATGAATCTCAAACATACTCGCGGTACATTATGGAAAGTTGCACACATGGTACATCGTTAAGGTAGTCGTGACGTTTTGGAAGTATCAAACAGTCAGGAAACCCGAACACCATCGCGTTGAAGTTCCAAAGCAATGGTCACCCAGCGTCTTCAATTTTCATGCCCGAGCACATGGTTGCTCGTCGGCATGATGAAGGAAATCGTACTATTCTTGCGTGGAAATCCCTCGTGGAAGGCAACGAGTATCTGAGTCGGACAAAACGGGCTGGTCTATCACTTGAACATGCGAGTTGGGCACAATTAAAAAACCTATGCTCGACAAATCCCCCTCTACTTCAGTAGAGCTATCAACAAACAAAATATCAGCAAATTCACGATACTCACTCATCGAGCAAGCGAGGACGACGGCATCGCAATAACTCAAAGGACTGGTATAGGTGTCTATGTTGTACCTATATCACAATTTATGTATCCATGATACATTTAAGTGAAACAAACTGCTGAGCACTAATAATTGCTAAATCACAAATATCTGGGACAATTTTACGCGAACCGTACACTACAGAATGGAGATGCACGAAGTACCGGAGACCTTGCTCATGACGTCGTCCCAAGCGTTCCAGGACATTGTTGAAGCTACAAATACGTCCACTACGTTGCCAAACACTGGCAATCACCTGAGCAATGTTTCAGCTCCCGACACTGTCTCCGTCCCGAGAAAACCCAAGAAAAAGCGCAGTCACACGACTCCTACTAGAGACCGGGAGCGTCGTGAGCTTTTAGCGCTGCGTGTGGAGTCCGTTGAGCTCGAAAAACAATTGCACCAGGCTCGAGAACATCTCGCTACTGTTCGAAAGAAAAGACAAGAGAAATTGATATCTAGCAGCAGCAGAATCGTCAGTACTGTGCCAGCATGGAGACACATCGCACGTCGTCACTTGAAAGCACGACAGAGAGCTGAAAGCGAGAACCACAAGTTGAGAGAAGAGTTGGCGGAGCGCCTCAAGTGGAGCTATGCATTGCAAGCTAAAATGAACCAACGGACGACGTCAGGGGGTCACGATTCGCCTCGTGCAACGGCTACGGCGGCGGCACTTGGGACTGTCGCGAATCCATTGTTGTTGGCAGAGGATGAGGAAGGGATTACGGACTTGGAACTTGAATTGGACGATACAGATAGGGCAGAACTGGAGATGTTGACGAGTGGATTAGATTCGGCGTATGCACGAGTGGATAGTGTGTTTAAGGAACATAATGTTAGTGAAGTAATGCTAGGTACCGTGTCTGGAAGCAGGAAGACGCTGGATGGTGACGATGAGCAATATTGCAATGGGATGGCTACAGTCGAGCTGAGAGATACAAGAGTTATCCCGTTTGACTTCAAGTTGGCGATTAATGCTGCATGGAATGCATGGGTATTGTGGCATCTAGGAGGAAGTTGTCGGAAGAGTGTCTCGGCCCACCGAAGCTGCTCGTATCCCGATGTTTCGCGACCGGAACATACATTTGCTGTTAAGTTTCGATTGCAGACTCCAGCGTCGAAGCTCCCACCTAATGCTGATCCTGTCTTTTTAGATCTGAAGCTTGTGTTGAGGAGATACGTGGAACAGAATCGACTGGTGTTAATATGGCGAGGGCTTTCAGCAGGCGAAAAGGATCTCGATGGACTGTTCACGGATGAAACAGGGTGGGTTTTAATTGAGCAAATGGCCCCATTCAAGAGTCAGGCGGGTGAAAGCGTGACGGCAACAGCGAGGACGTCCATGAGATCGTGTGTTCGTATGACTCCGAAACGAGCAGATGACTGCACACCTACATCAGTGCAAAGTCGCATTGTGACGAATCTGGTTGTAAATTCGTACGAGGAAGACGTGAGCTTCATCTATCGTGAGATGGAAGCCCAACTGCTGCGCATGACAAGATGATGAATGACTATCAAAAAGAAATACTTCGGACTTAGAGTGTCCCTAGTTCCCCTATTTTATGGTGAAAGCGGCTATCATTAACCATCACCATCGTATCAATCCTGGTGATGTAAGAGAAAACAGCTAGAAAAGTAGTGGATCTTCTAATGCAAGGTGTACATCGACAACGTGGAATTATTTACACATGAATGCCGTTCAGGGCGTTCTCAAGCAACAAAGTTTTGGCCATCACTGTAGTTCCCTCGCTGTTTTCCTGAATCATAGCCTGTACGAAATCATCGAAACGTTTTGCAGTTGACTGACATGCTTTTCCACCGCTTTGAAGGTGCAAGGGTACTTGACGAACACAAACCTGTCCAAAAGTCCCCTCCCCTGAAGGTCGATAAACACACCAGCCAGTTTGTTCCATTTGCATTCCTCGATACACTCTGTCACCCATAATTGTTGCCTTCCACACAGTAACCACCCGGTCCTTTTCCACAAAACGTCGATGCACGAAGCGCTGCTGCAAAGCCTCGCACTCACCTCCAGTCACACTCCTGGTGACTCGAAACTTGGTAGCAATTGTATTTTGCGGGTCTTTCACATCGCTAAAAACCTCTCTTGCATCTTGTCGGTTCAGGAGATGCGCTAACATCCACATGGAATCACACGTTGGTTTAAAATTGAAGGGAAAGAGTTGTTTCCATCCGAATTGCATCTAGATAGTCTCTCCATTCGTAGATAATGTCGCTTGTTGGAGCGACGTGGTCTCTTCCTTCGAATCCATCCCACACGCCTTGAAAACTGCATCCGTCTGTGAGTAGATACCATCGAGTTCGTAAATGTACATGGAGTACAACAATTCATCCGTCGGTTGCAGGATAACTCCATCATATAACCCGTGAGACTGATTGGCGAGCACTCTTGCAGTCCTGATATGTTGGTGTACAAGTGCGATGAGGTCATTGATCAACGCTGTTTTCCCCGATACTGCAGCTTGTAGCCATTTTCGATGCGCCTCCGAGGTTAGACGCGTTTTAAGACGATGCCTTACAAAAGCTTCCTGTCTGTTGGTTCTTGGTGAGTGTGTCTTGGGCATCTTTCGTATCTTGTCTAGTATTCTGTGCAATTTGACTAACTCGTTCTGCAGTGCCTCCTTTTCGAGCTTCTGTCGCTCGGAGTGCCGAATTTGTTGTTTACCTTGAACTCGTTTGTTCACATGTTGGGCATGCATCAGAATGCTAAAGTTTAATGCAGTCGTGTCGTTAACTGTCACGGGGGAATCACACGTCATTACTGCGTAACAGGGTCAGAGTGATGAAATCTGAAATGAGCTGGCTTTTGAAATTCAGAGTGAGTTGTCTACTGGAGAGATCAGGTCGTTTATTGACCGTAAACTGCAGATGGTACGACTGAACTGTATACCATCAACGTGCCCTCCAACAGTTCGCGCTAACGACAGATGTATGTGGTATATAATCCCCAAAGCAAGTTCAAGTTACTCAATATTAGGACTCGCACAAACATCACAGCACAGGTTCGCTGATGTTTACATCATTGTGTCCTAGGGCTTCATCCACAAGCAGTTTGTCGAGTTTCCTCGAAATCTGTTGTATGTCTTCCTCTGCTGACTTTAGAACCATTTCAGTGAATTGATTGGCGACGTCCTGGTGTACAGTTGTGCTGCCAAAGTAAATCGGCACTACACGATTACACGTTTCCATAGTTGTGCAAGAGTCCACTGGGGAAGGATAAACAATACACCAACCAGTTTCATCCGAGTGCATACCACTAAATATCCCCTCGCCTTCGTTCAGAGCTCTCCATACCAGGACTGTGCGATTTTCTTCGAAGTAACGCCGCAGAACGTAGTGCACATGTATCGACACTGAGTGACCAGCCATCGGGATATGAAACTTGACAGCTATTGTATTATCCGGGTCTTCCGAAACCTCGCAGTATTGGCGTTCTTGTTGTCGATGGGCGAGAACGACCAATTGCCACAGGTCTGATGATACTCGAACGACATCAATTGCTTGCCATAAGACTGAAAATACTTGGTTGAGCCTTTTTGTTGCGATGTAGTTTGGACCATGGAAGCTTCAAGAGTGCTAGAATCCGACATAGATGTCTTGAATGCTTCGTCAGTTTGCCTGTAGACCATGTCCAATTCCCGAATGAACTGTTGAAATAACACTGAATTCGACTGTTTGAGTTGAGTACTCCTTTAATCGGACTCAGCCATAGCAGCAGGGCAGTTCTGATTGACTGAGGCCATTTGCTCTTGAAATAAGCAGCGTAAATCTTGAATTATCGATGCTCTTTTGGCGACTTGAGCGTGCAGAAGATGACGATCATCCACCAATGCTTGTAACACCTTTCTCTGACGAGTTGCGGTAGTCTTCCACGCAGAAGCACTCGGTGTCATCTTATGATTTTCGGCTTTATACTTGAGTTCTTCGACTTGCTTCGAGAGTTCATCAATATGGTCAAGCAAAGCTTGTCGCTCAGTTTTTCGACGTAGATTACTCTTTCGTCGACGAATGCGATCCTTCAATCTTCGGATTTCTTTCTTGACAAAGTCTTCGGCATCTGGTTTCTAATTCAGTATTTTCGTTAATTTGACGGGCGAAACTTGTGTCTTCCAGCGACAATGCCACGGGTAGCGGCGTGAGGACAAAATCAACCATTGCTTCCTCAAACAAAAGAGAACCGCAGAAATTATGGACAAGTTACGGATTACGAGTGGCCCGTGATGGAGAGTACCATCATCAAATTTACCACACAAGCAGCGATTGCCTCCAGCTACAAACTGGAAATCAGATGTCGCTGGGTTTTCCAATGATGGGCTCAATTGTCCCATGATCAAGACTCTTTCGTTAGTTCACATTTGCGGAGGACATCACATTGACGTTAAATACAGAAATAATACTTTGACCATACTCTCCTCACTAACTCGTCACATTAGCTAGCGTGTCATCTAGCAACATTTTCTCTAGAGCCTGCAGCACTGTTTTGTTCTCCTCTTCTCCCGTACTAACCACCATGTCGGTAAATTCATTGACGACGGGTGCGCACGTTGAAGAAGTGCTGAAATGCATCGGTACATGTCTGAAACAAGTGTCCAGAACCGTCCCAGTAGCTGTGGAATTGGTAGATGGCCGAGCAATACACCACCCTGTCTCGTCAGAATGCATACCGCGGAATAATCCCTCACCACCTTCCACACGACCACTACTCGATTAATCTCTTGAAATCGACGAACGACAACTCGCTGCAGCAGCGACACTGTTTCACCCATTCGACGACTAGATACCCGGAACTTGTGTTCTCTGGGTCTTCCACTCCTTCATAAATTTCTCGATCCTCTTGTCGGTGTTTCAATTGAGCTATTTGCCACATGGAATGGCAGACCTGCTTGAATTTAAATGGTAGAGTCTGTCGGTCAGCGTGCTGGTAAGTCTCCGTTTGTGTTTGGTGATCGCTGGAGTATCAGGAGTCAAGGAGAATTCACACGCACTGGCAACTTCATCAGTCTGTAAGTACACTGTATGCAGCTACTGAATAAACGTCTCGAAAAGTGCCGAATCGGTTGGCTCCAGACGCATGCGCTTTTGAAGACGAGGTGCCTCTGCGAACTCGTTGTTAGTAACTGCACCATCACGAACTCGTTTCTTCAAAAACCCGCACAAATCGTCAATCAAAGTGGCTCTAGAGCTGATCGCAGCTCGTAGATGTAATTGTTCTTCTTCAGCAGCTTGGCGATGTTCCTTTTGACGACTTGCAATTGCTTTCCACAAGCAGCTCGAAAGTGCCGCATCGGTGGATGGCGACAGACTTCCATCGCCCGGTGAGTCTTGTAACTTGTCCAATTTAGCAGACAATTCGTCAATTTCTCGACGTAGCGCTTCTTTTTCTGCTTTCTGGCGCTTGCGATACTCGCTACGTCGGATGGCATCCTTCGATCTCTGTCGTTGTGTTCCCACAACCGGAGAATTGTTGGGCTGTTGGGCTGGAGTGGAATTGTTGACAATGGGCATTGGCGCCAAAGGCAGCAAATCGGGCATAGGCGAACCCAGCAGAGATTCAGCGTCTGCTAATATTCCACCTTGATCCAGATCGTCCAAGGTGAGAGCAGTGGGTAGTGCCAATTCATCGGACGTCTGGATGAAGTTCATCAACTCATCGAGAACAAAGTCATCCATTCTTTCGAGGCTTGTCATTTTGTAAAATGGCGAACAAACCTCCGAGTGAGAAAACATACAGGCTGGCTTCGCAAGCGGGTAGGACAGGAGAAAGCTTGTTGATGGCTAAAATGGTAAAGTCATCTACAGCCACACGAGCAGGAGAGTGAATGTTGCGGAACAATCAGCCGCTGCATGATGGTGCGCTTTCGTAAGTAATCATAGCTTAAGAACTGGTACACAACTCGGTTCGAGTTTTCTCTGTGGTAACGAAGATCCAGCAGGTCGGTTAAAAGTTTTCTTTATGGTGCAGTAGCAAACAGGCAGCAGTCGGTGAACGCTTTCTCTGTGGTTGTGAAATCTGATCGTGATCAACAAACTGGCTAGCCTTGGAATCCAAGTTGGATAGCCCAAACACTCGATAGGGGTTTTGCTGTCGACGGTGACTTGACAGTGGTGTAAATAATAATATATGCTTTATTTTTGAGAAAACTAGTAGACTCCTAGCGCGTCGTCCAGCAGCATCTCCTCCAAGTTCTGCATGGCTATTTGGCAGATATCTTCACCAATCTTGACGATCATGTCAGAGAATTGCTTCGATACTGCGATAGATGTGGTCGCTGTGCTGAAGTTGATCGGGATGAAACGGATCACAGATTCCATTACAGTGCCTGAACTTCCCTTCACACAACTCGGAGATGGTCGTACGATGCACCACCCTGTTTCATCCGAGTGCATGCCAGCAAATTTCCCTTCACCTTCTATAAATTTCCTCCACACGAGTATCATGCGGCTACCTTCGTTGTATCTCCGCATAATGCAATGCTGCACAAGCCAGCCACCGCCTGGAGCTTCAATTCGGGCCTTCGTGACGGTTGTATGCTCCGGAACCCATGAACCTTCAACCAACTCATACCCAGGATGGTTTTCCATACAACATACCTTAGCTAGATGTTCCAGGACTCGATTAAATGGAAATGGCGTCGAAAATGTCCCCACCAACTCATGGTAACTTGAAGCTTTTCCTGTAGACCGAACTGGATTGAAGAAGAGCCGAATCTCATCGTCATTCTCATCATCGGTCTTCATTGGAGTCTCCTTGAAAATAGTCTCCGTCTTGGCGTACACCTCATCCAGTTCACTCATGAACGCTTCGTATAGTGCTATATCAGGTGACTCAGCCCTGGGCTTTTTAGCAGCATGTCCTGTATCTTCTAGTGGTTCTTCACTGATCCTCTTCCTGATCATCGTCCCTAGATCTCGAATCAACGCGGACCTTCTCTCAATTGCTTCATGGAGTCTGCGATGTTGTTCCTCGGCGTTAACTCTGGCTTGCAAGTTTCTGTTAGCCAGTGCCTTCCACACTGCCGTCTGGGCTAAACCCACACCTTCTCTAGCCTTAGCAGTCTCCTTGTTCTGTAATAACGTCGCTAATTGTGCAGATAACTCGTTCACCTGCTTGTACAGGGCGTCTTTATGTGCCTTTTGCTTCTGTCTGTAAGTGCTACGTCTGATGGCGTCTCGAGAGCGGACGTTGAGGACTTCACCCACATTCCGTGGGGAATTTAAAGAGGACACAATGCTCTGAGTCTCCATACAAGTACAGTCGCTGTCTTTGCCATCATCTGATTTGTCGGACGCGGTGAAGAGGCCGTCGATTGTTGTAGCATCCAGCATCTGCAAGGCGCCTTGGAGAGGGACTAAATTGTCGTCTTTATCGAGAGATTGAACTAGTTCGTTGCCAGAAAGTGATGGATCGTCGGTATTGTGGAGAAATCCCATGACTTCGTCCATGAACATTGCATCGGCCATTATAGAGACTATTGCGGAATGGCGGAAAACAGCAACTCTATAGGTTACGCTATGGCCAATAAAGCCGTAAACGGTATAGGGGAAGGGAAAGGGTGTATACAAAGAGTGATGGTCACACGGCTGCATAATCAATCGTGTGGTACACTCAGCAACTGTAGCAACTTGCTGGCGGATCAAAATGGATACGAAGCGAAATATATTTTGGAGGAACGGCTTGCATCACACTCCTAACGCATCATCCAGCAGCATTTTTTCTAGCTTTTGCACACATGCCTGGCAATCTTCTTCTCCGGCTGCGATGACAGTGTCGGTGAATTCCTTCAATTTGCCATTCGCAGATGCTGCAGTGCTAAAAGTCATCGGAACGTAGCGAATAATCGATTTCATGCTGGTCCCAGCATCTTCGTTGTTTGGTGACGGTTCAACCAGATTCCATCCTGTCTCGTCAGAGTGCATACCAGCATACACTCCCTCGCCTTCAGAGAACTTCCGCCAGACAACCACGATTCGATTGGCCTCGTAGTAACGACGTGTAACGGCGTGTTGAACGAGGGACCCAACTGCCATGCCAACGCAAGCTTCAATTCGGAACTTCAGAACAGTCGTATCGTCCGAAACACCAGGCAACTGAATCTTCTCACAGCCTGGACGGTTCTCCATGCATTTCACTTGACTAACGTGAGATCGCACACGGTCGAAAGGGAACGGAGTCATCGATTTGCCTGCAAGTTCGTGGTAGCTCGAATCCTTGACTGGACGTAAAGCATAGCAATACCCATCATATTCTTCTGAATCCTTCATTTCTGTCTCGTTGAATATGCTGTCGGTTCTGGCATATACTTCATCTAGTTCCTTGATAAAAGTTTCATATAAAGCCATGTCCGGGGACTCGATACGTGCTCTTTTGCTTGGTAGCTGCGCACTATCTCCCTCATGCTGTTCTTCACTGATTCTCTTTCTGATAATAGCACCGAGATCTCTAATCAACGTCGATCTCTTCTCCACCGCTTCATGAAGTCTTCGTTGTTGTTGTTCCGCAACAAGTCTGGCCTGCAAGTGTCGATTGGCTAGTGCCTTCCACACAGCCGTCGGGGCGAGTCCAAGTCCTCTCTTACTCTTGGTAGCTTCTTTCCTATTTTGTAGCGTCGTCAATTGACTCGACAAGTCTTCAACCTG
This sequence comes from Phytophthora litchii, assembly GCA_002812785.1. Lineage (NCBI taxonomy): Eukaryota > Oomycota > Peronosporomycetes > Peronosporales > Peronosporaceae > Phytophthora > Phytophthora litchii. The sequence continues at coordinate 18,511 of PCFV01000331.1, read as the reverse complement.
CTTGTAAAGAGCACTTTTCTGATCTTTCTGCTTCTGTCTGTAAGAACTGCGACGGATGGCATCTCTGCTGCGGATATTCTCCACTACCACCGTATTAACTGGGGAGGAGTTGGATGCGACGCTCTCCGTCTCTGTGGACGTGCAATCACTGTCTGTAGAGTGATGGTCTCTATCATCTTCGAAGAGTCCGGTAATGGGAGTCACATCCAGCAGCTGCAGCGCGATGTCAGTGTCTGGGAGGGACAGCAGTGCGTCTTCCTTATCGAGCGATAGCAACAGGTCAGCGCCTGAGACTGTTGGATCGTCGATATTGTGCAGGAAACCCACGACTTCGTCCAAGAAGACCGAGTCCGCCATAGCTACAAAGCCACTTGAGCGCAACTGGAGACAAATGCGGAATGCCTGGGAGGACGCATAAGGCGGCAGTTTGATTGCGTAATGGGTGCCCTCCATAACCCACATAAAAAAAGTTTGATCAGTTTAATCGGTAATTTATTTTATATTACGGATCGGTTTAATGTGCACCAAACTGGTTGCTGGAATGGGACCTTGGGGTATAGTGGAGTTCAATCACGTGTTTAATCATGTTGCTACTTAAAAGTCGCATTAGAATTGTTTGATGAGACCAAAAAGTGGTCTCACCAAACAATTCAACGTGATTAAACTTTAATGCGCGACCTTTGGTTAGGGTTATGGTAAATTATCATCACTTATCCGACCGTACTTAAGTGCGACCATTACAAAACTCTAGTAAAATTGAGCAAATCATCCGACCACATATCCAGTATAGTCCATTCAAGTATATTCCGATATCAGGCTCTCTGATTGGTCGGAACCTGGGGGTGGATGTCAGTGACCATGCCTGCGGTTTGCAGGCCGTGTGCGAAGCACGCGGATGCAAACCCAGGACCCAACGGTGCCCTTGAGGCAAGCGAAGGCTCGACTTGCGAGCCGTAGCGGGCTTAGGGTTCTGTCACCTGCATCTCTAGGGTAGTTGGGGTGAGGCTGGGTGATAGTTAAAGGTGACACCCCCTCGATTTGACCTGGCTTTTCTTAGGGTTAGGTAGGTCGGAGGTCGGATATTTTATGGTATGGAGGGCACCCAATGTACTGCTTCTCTTTTGCCGTAAACCATGTAGGGGACGGGGAGGTGAGCAAACAATGTCGGTTAATGAACCAATCAAAACAACGGATAGAGTGCAAATGGCGGTCACGAGAATGATGGTCATTGGTTGCACAATCAATGGTGTGGCGCACACAAAATATTTGAAGCACATCGTAAGAATAGAGAGGTGAATGACAGCATGAAAAGTGTGTTGGCATTAGAGACCTTTAAGAAACATTCACTGGTACTGTTATAATGTTAGCAGCATTGTGCACAGTCCTACGAAGTGTTGCAAGTGCGGTGTACCTGCGTAATCGATGTATAACTCGTGGATAAGGGCCTCGGGTGCTGTAGTTTCTAATTCGTCCGAGAACTCTGTGCCATGGAGGCCTGTGGGTTTGATAGCACGGGATAAATCTGTCCCCCGTCTGTAAATAACATAAATATATACCTATTTGAAATGCCTACACTCCACTGTAAATATTCTAAATATCGAGTGCTTTCATCTGGCAAAATATAAATGCTCAGCTGGATCGCTTCAAGTATATCAAGATACAAGCATCAGATAGCTGCGAACTGCCACCTACTACCCGAACAAGGAAGCAATTTCCTATCGTGCAGCGATTTAAGGTGTTTCAGGGACCTTTTCATTAGGATTTTAACTTTAGTCAAAAACATACACCTTTTACAACTACAATATAAATGTGTAAACAGTGTCGGTAACCCAGCGTTAGATTAAAGTAACTGTGACTAAATAAACTATGGTGATCGTAACAACGTACTTTTACATGACTGAAGTACATACCTAAAAGTAGTGAATGGCATTTTCACGTCATCATCGTTTACATACCATACGTTGCCTCGCAGAGATATAGATTTTCGATCTGCTCTCAACTGTATCAACCCTCCGGAGATTCACATACGTAATGTTGATTTAAGTATACCCGGCAGTACACATCGTGGACGAATTATACTTCGGTCTGTTCCATCAAAATATCACTACTATTAATAGTAGCTCTACAGGGTTCCTGTGACAGCGAGAATAAGCGTGACTAATCAACTCCATACAAACAACTTTCCACGCCATCAACGTTTACACCGTGTAATCTTTACAATTTGTCTGCATGTGCTTCACTCACAACGCAAAACAAGACCAGCGGAACATCGGACACAAACGCACCAGCAGTAGTGCTAGTAGCCTGAAACTATCAACCCGAGGGTCATTTCCCAAGCTCAAAAGAACTCGATGGCAGACACAACTAAGCGAAATGCGAAAATCACAGTAGAACGCAGAAATCATGGAATAGCTAAGTGTCGAGCTTATCGACTCAAGCTAAAAGCCCAATTTGACGAATTGCGAACTCAAGGTGTCAAATTGAGCCAGGAATTGTTACGACTGCAGCAAGTGTGGAAGAAAAGGAAGGCAGCACTCGACAGTACCCGAACTCCAGCTTACCTACTGTGGCGAGATTTTGCTGTTCGTTTACGAGCAGAACGCAAACACGCAGAATCTCAAAATGAAAAACTAAGGTATGTGGTAAATAATCAGCCATGTACATCAGTACTCTTCGTGAGGTCCTGGAGAAGACAACTTGTGGTTTGGTGTCAAACATTGACTACAATGGATATGCATTGTGCAATCTGGGTAAGCATCTTGTTGGTTTGCATCTCGACGATTACATTCAAGAGATGGAACAAAGGGTTTTCGAGACAAATGAAGTGTTTAACGCGTTCGACCCATCCACAATCTATAACGTATGTGTCGACAAGCAAGGGGTCTATAATGTTGTGAAACATCGCTATCCGCATTCTAGACGCGTTCTACCATTCTCCCTATCCGAAACGGATAATTCAATGTGGAAGCTGGACAAGATGTATTTCTCCGACAAAGAACATTTCATGTGCTACCCAATGAAAGACCCGGATAATACTTTCGCAGCGAGCTTTGTCGATTCAAATGTGCTGAACACCGGAGAAGAAATCAAAAGATTTCAACGTATTGTTATTCGCCGGTTCGTACAGGACAACCAAATTGTCTTCATTTGGAGAATCATTTACGACGGAGAAGGCATTATCCGAGGAGTAAGTGCGGAGGAGACAGGTTGGTGTAGACTATTACCGTCAGGTGATTTGTGGGAACCGGGTACTGTGCTTGCGATGTGTGTTCACCGCGGTCTGAAAGTCTATGACGGTTCATCACCACCTGAACCCTCGATTACCGCGTTTTCCGACCTATTGACTAAGAGTAGTCGAGAAATTTTGGTTGACGTTGTGGATTCTCTTGAGAACGTCTTGCTGAAGACACACATTGATGATGGAGGTATTATGAAGGCACAACACGAGATACCGATGTTCACACTGGACAACGAAACCGCCATATCGTCCTAGGAGTACTGGGAGTAGCGATACTTGTAGATTTCTTTCTTTAAGACAATTTCAATTGCCATTCTGAACACTGACACTTGTCCATACAAGTAGAAAATATTGAGGACCACACCATGTTTGGTCACATCGTATGAAGCGTGATAGGGCATGACCAAAATCACTTGATCGCGTGCGACTGTCCGAAGGTAACACTGGAATGAACACTTTGTAGGATTATTATGTTTGTTCTATTTGCTTATGTATTAATATTATTTGTAATAAGCCCATCGTGTGATCAACTAAACTGCGGCTTATTCTTCGTAATCAAACAAAGTGTCGTACAGAATGTCAAACACAATTGGGAATCTGCATCATCATCGACATGATCATGAATATTATGATCTTCATTGTCTGAGTCCTCAATTTTGTCACTATTTGGCAACACAATAACGCTTGGGAAAGGCAAATTAGTTCGGATAGGTGTCGTGGTATTACCTAAAAAATATCGTTGTTTGAGGAAAATATGACATTCTTCACAGGAGTACTTATGGATACTCCTTAAAGAATGGCATATTTCCTCAATCACACGTACAAACCATTTCACTGTTGAATATTTGTAAACCTCAGAGTGAACAGGTAGCTTGTAAACAGGACAAACAGCCGGCTTGAAAGATTTTATTGCGAATTGAACGCCATATTATGACCACCTATCCGACTACACTACTGTAATAGTGCATATTGAGCTCAACAGCCAATAATAGCCTAGATAAGTAATTTAACCCAATCAAAACACATAATCACACCTACTTTATCCAATAGGATGAGAACACAACCAGGTCCTGTAGGTAAGGGAACGCCGGTCAAAATATGTACATACACAGTCATAAGACAAGTGAATTGCACATCAATAGCATATTTGCCGTTTATTCGACCGATAGCATGGCATCAGAAGAGTTGGTACCTGGAAACACCAATCGCGCGAAGACAACTACTGTGGGGTCTTTCGTGAAGTCCGAAGGTGTGTCAACGAGTATGCGCGTATGTGCATTTAGCAAGATGCGAGTGGAAAGTGTTTTTGATCCGTAATGGACAATTTTGAAGTATGTCTTCCGTTTAATGAGAAAAAGGAAAGACCTTGGCTCGAAACACTGCGATTCAGTTTTACAAGCTGGCCAAACCCTGGCTCCTTAACCAATTCCCTCGGCACCGGGCCGCGTTGGAAGCTCGTCAAATGGGGAAGATGCTATTTTCACGAAGCGTAGCGGTGGTGGTTTATACGCATGGCACCATCATGTACAAAGGCTGACTTAAAGAAAATTCTTGTGTATTTGTATGTTAATGCGAGTTGCTCGAGTGACTACCAAGATACTGCGCTGTTTGGTTGCTGTGATACCAACTCTTAAAGCCTCGGATCTCGCTCTGCTCCGCACGCCTAACATCTCCATAGATACCGGCAACGTGTTCTTCGTCCCCTTCATTTGGATGAAGACATCCGAAGAGCAAGGGCTGTCGTTGTTTACTGGAACCGAATTTGAGATTTTCCCACAGCTTGCCATGGCACTGGCGGTGCTGATGCAGACCGCCCCATCAACCGACGTCATCGATAAACTATGACCACGCTGCGATCACGCTTTCTCCGGACGTCCCACCCCTGGAGATCCTCGACCACAGCTGGACTCAGCGCTCCACAGGCTGCTAGTGTGGAGAAGACACTCACTGTCGATTCCTAGGTGGACCGCGTAATCAACCGCATAGCTGCGGCTGCCGAAGTCATTATCGCGCTGACGTCCCTTACCTCGGCGCGTCGGGGCACAACACGCCAACAGCAGTGGTGAGCTCACAGCACGGTGGATCTTCGACAGAGTTGCCTGGAACATGAACACAATGAACAAGAGCCTTAACTGTATCTTCAAAACCGGTAAAGCAAACCACAAGGTTAGCAAGATATTTCGTGGACACGGCACCAAAACAAATGTAGCGCTCACGAACATGGGTTCGTTCGACTCGCAAACAAGGAGCTTGATTCCCACCTCCCAGGGTCACTGTGATCTGCCCCTACCCGATGTTGAAACGTCTGAACGCTGGAGCACCTGCAGTTAAGTGAATCAAGTTAGTATCACCGAGACCGGATGCTCGCACGTTGAGTTACTTACATGGTCGTCGCACCTCGCAACCCCTGAGTTACCCTATGAAGACAGCAAGGCGTCAAGCGCGCCAGGCATCTGAGCAGGCGTTGCTACAAAGCACAGAACAAAAGGTCATCGGGCACCAAGCTGCTGTCATTAACCACTTTACCGAGCACGTGAAGCTGCACTATGCTCGCATGGACGCACTGGAAGCTAAGCTCAACGTCCTTAGGCAAGAAACATGTGAACGGCACAACCCAGAGACTAATCAATGCAATGAAAATCAAGCTATGGGGAAGCAGTTCAGATCAGCATTGACTCACCTTCATGCGACTTGGTACGGATGGTACGCTCAAGAACCACCGCTGTGGCATGCACCCATCACGAAGTAACAGAAGTCTCACTCAAAGCAGTTTGTCGTTTACATGAAACTATTCTTGAATGACGGCTTTGTGCTTGATACCACGGAAACCTACTATCGCGACAAGGCGTTGTCTCTCGAAATCTGTACAGAGAAATCTGTCTTGGTGTTCCCTGGAGAGCACGGTATCAGCTAACGCGGGTTTGTCGCTGTCCTGAAACACCTGCATAATCTTCACCGTACTGGCGCACCCGGCGTCAAAATCGAGCGCCATGAAATGCTTATCCTGACACCTGCTATCCAAGACGATGCTCCAGATGACAAATATGATATTCTCGAGCAGGTTAGATGATCAGCATGAGTTGCAAAAATTAATGCGCGTTAGTTTGTACAAGCTTGCATTAATACAAGCACACACGCTGTCACACGCATCAATACTCAATCAGAGGACACTACTGCCTCACGCAATTGCTCTAATTACTGTGGCATTATCAAACAGAAACCAAGCACAAGATAAAATTTAGGTGGGGTTGAACCCACGACTATCTTTTTCAAAGGCGCTTCTGCTGAGCTACTAAGATGGGGGATTAGCACAACTCAACGGCTGGGGTATATTCGTTGGTGGCCCGCGGGGGAATGAACTCGTACAGTTCTTCATGCGGGCGACAACCCTGCTAGCTGAACCAGGTTCGGTACGGCTCCCTCAATACACCCTCCAGTGGTTGGTCACTCAGGCACTGACACGCGTCGATCCCAGCGCTCTTTTCTGACAGCTGCTCTGACTCTTGAAAGCCAGTCATTTCTGATGTTTGGGGCCTTTACGAGCATACTATTCCTTGACAATTGCAGCAACACTTGGTTTTTAATAACACAATAATTTCTATCCTAAGTCGGATACGTCGGAGGTCGGATAAGTTTTGGTACGATATGATATCCACTGCATTCCAAATCTTAAAAGTCACGACAGTTCACCAATCAGATTTGTTCAAATCCAGTATTTGGTGCAATAGGAGGGCGCCGAGAGAACGGACACCGTTCTTGCTCATTCCGACAATATCTAATTGGAATGTTTTGAAAATATCTTTTAAGACATACAAATCTTCAAGTAAACGCATATTCTGAAAAAACAAAAAGTTTCCATCCAAGATGGCGGTAGTTGTGGGTTAACGATAGAGTTCAACTAGCAAAACATGGGCATGTCGATTGCGTCCCTAGCTCCCAAGAAGGCAAGTCAGACGGCTATCAAATTGCTCATCGAGTTTCTAGCAGCAGGAGATGTAACGTTGGGGGCTGCTCATTAACTCATCGATACAGGTAAGACCGGTAAGGTGCTTCGTATTACGCAAAATACAAATGAATATTCATTAGCGAGGTCTACAGAACAGTTCCGCTCTACAAACACGTGTCTAGCACACGTCGGAAACGTAAAGAACTGGCTAATAGAAGTGTATTCACAACAAAGAGGGTTTGCGAAACCATTCTATCAAGGCTTGGGAAATATTGCAACAATCGTGAAGAAGGTGGTCTGGAAAAGAAAGCACTTCGATGATCCAAACAAACCTCAGAAAAATCGTAAGAAAGCTGCTGCGTTAATGCCACTCTGGTCGTTAAAATGTGATACCTATATGGACGTAGCACGGATGCTGTACAACTTGAGAAACCGCAACTGTCTATCTACATTGTAAGAATTGGAGGTTAGATATTCTGATTTTACTCTAATTTCATGGTGTACTTTGTTTTAATAGGTGTGTGGCGATGCGGGTGAACGGCCGAATCATCCAGATGTATATTAAGCGTTCCTGGTGGGAATTCCTTTCGTGGTATTCCGACTGAACAACCTGGGTGAAAAACTCTTTCACCGATGTGGCGTGTGTCCTTGTGCAAATTCCCACGTGCTCGTTTGTCTTCGTAGCCAGGGAGATGCACGGCGAGTAGTCGTTTAGATTTAAGCCTTGGGGGGCTGAACGTAACTTCTTAATACGTTGTCTCCACAACCGTTATCCAGATATAAACAATGTACAAAAAATCAGCGATAAATCGTCAGATTACTTCTTACACACAACCACAACAATCGCATAGTTAAATCGGCGTTTGTTGTCCTTCGCTGGATTGTCCCCAAGCGGTTTGGCCCTTTTGGGACAGTTAATTTCTCGCCCCGCTGAGTACCAACCAACCAAGACAGCCAATATTGGTAAATTCCTGTGCCTTCCACCGAAGATGGACGATGGCGCGTTAGCGCTTTTACGAGTTGCCGAGGCAAAGGCTACTCGATTAGAAAAGTAACGATACCCGGGCTATGCGGCGTGCCGATTCGCCAAGCTTGGCGGGGTTTGGTCTTTGCGCGTAGCGAGACATGCCCTTCCCTGGGCCAACTTGTTCTCTTGGCGCTACCAGTCAGAACCCTACAAGTAGGGATTGGTAACATTTACCAGATTAATATGGTTAGTACTGCTATTAGTACGAAACATAATATTTTGAGGACAGTGATAAATCGTTTATTCGTGGTCATTACCAAATATTTAATACTAATTTCCGGAAGAATTGAATCTTTGATGAATGCACGCAATGGGCGGTTCTCCAGCCCTCCCCAGTCTTCTTTTGCCCCCCTCATATTCACTTTTCGATTCAAAGCTAAGCTTTCACTATCATGTGCCCAAATCGGTTGCTGCTTCGGATTGTTGACGGAAACAGCACCCTGCTGTGTTTGTGGGCAGCAGGTGCATCATATTCGCAGCGACAATCTCTGTAGCACAGCGATCTATCAAAAAGGTGTGAGTGTATATGTGCCTTCATCAACTCTCAAACTATCGCAACGTGCACGTAGATGCTGCAGTAGAGACTGTGACTTTGCTAGTGAGGTTGATTCTCAAGAGCTGACACCGAGTATCACGTCAGTCATCTCTACGCCAAGTCAAGTTACGATTATTAACCCCTTAAATGACGGTCCGGTTACTTTCGGTGGTGATCTATATTTGCTATGTGGTGAGGAAGTCAGTCAGCAGAGTGGAGGAAATCCCGTTGAAGACAAACTTATCAAAGTGGTACAACTTTCGTATTGAGTGGGCTGAAGTGGCAAAGATTCAAGTTACCAATGAAATGAAGTGCAAACAAGTTGTGTGGGAGCTAACAACATGCGACAGAGAAAGAAGAATGTTTGGAACGTCCAACAGTTATGTCAGCACATTGGCGTTTGGAGGTGGTTTGCTGATTCCGGAGAAAGGTCTTCCCATCTTTCGTAAAATTTGCACGAGTTTGACTGGGATGTAGTTCTTCTACTGCATTTCAGTTCTTTTGTCATAAGCTTACTTAGAACGCGTACGCCAGCTTGTGTTCGGTCACAATCGAGCTGAAGTAGAGTGGATGGAATCAAGCCAGCGAAAACTTTGGTGAGCGAAGGTCACTTTTAGTACAAAATTTAAGTAACAGATGCTGGGTTCTTCTCGTGCGCAATATCGCGATGTCCGTGACTCTGATTGAAAAAGTCAACGCGTTTAACGACCACGAATTAGTGGCAATTCGAAAATGAATTGCACATGTGTCAACTATTGTTTTTCCATCATCCATTTGTTGTGTCTGAAGTGAGAGTATCAATGATATGCTAACGAGGCTTGGTAGTAGTCGATGTGAGTGGATTGTGACGATGTGCTCTGTAACTTTCTGGGCACATCCGCAGCTGCCCAGTCGGGACACCCCGAGCAGACTGACCGGACAAAAAATGAGGTTCTCAATATTGCTATTTCGTTAAACCCCCAAGTGGACTAATGGATCCAAGTACGGAAAGCAGTAGCTCAGTTATGGACGAGACTTAAGTGTGTACCCTGGGAGACCTTCCATTCGGGGTGCGCAACCCGAATGGCAAAGTATACATCCCGAATAACCACTTGTCTTACCAAGTCTAAGCCTTTCAAGAGCTACCGAAGATTCCAAGGAGCCCTACTCAAGTTATGAAGAACCACAAGCATGTAAACCCCAAGACTGATTGCTATGTCCCGAATGACCGACAGCCAACCCGAATGACCAAAATCGGACACCCTGAATGGCGATCATCCTGGATGATGATGCCTAAATGTCCAGGAACCAACCCGAATAGTGGCGTACATCCTCAAACCGTGGCGTAAAATAATGTGCTCTAATATTTGCTGTGGCGCTCATTATTGAATTTCCTTATCGCTCCCAGTGGTTTTCGAGTAAAACATGTTTTCCCGTCATATCTCGACGTACAGGCTGTTTCAGATCCTCCCACAGCGTGATTAGTATTCCCAAACGCCCTGTCTTTGTCTCTTGTTCAAAAGTATTACAGTCCCTCATGCTGAAGGTCTTTTTATACAAATACGAGTATCAGTTGGAACTTGGTCAGGTTAGGTTGGAAATTCTACGGTTTGGATATTATATAAGTCTCATGGATAAGTGTAACGGGATCACACGACTACCCTGTGTTTTGGAAGCGTGATATTAGTAGTATACAAACTCCAAGTGGCTAACCGTTCACTAATCCCTGGTCTTAGGAGAGATTCAATAGTTGGAATAAGCTAGATTTAACACTGGGTATATTTACAGTTTACTAACGTTATCAAAGTTGTCCTGTAATACAAAGGAGTAATTAACTACAGTTTGGTCTATATAAAAACTGGTCACACTTTATTGAATGGATCTCGAATTGCTTTTCCATGATTGGCTGTTATCTCTCGTACTTAAGGGATGCGTGAATAGCCTGAACCCTTTTCGACTTCCCATATTATTTATATACAGGCCTCTGCAAAGTAGGCGGATTTTTTAGGAAAAAGTCAAAAAGTTATTCCTGGGGTCCGGAGAATCCCCATTATAAACCAAGAAAATACGACTGGGATTGTGTTGTGAAGGGGGCGGCCTTCTCCCTCTACAGAAACGGATGGAAACTAACCATACTAATCTTGGGATGGAATCCATACTTATCATTAGTGTTAAACAACATATGCTACATAGATGGTTTCTTGACTAAATCCCTTTCGAGGCGTGAGAGTGCGAAGAGCCCTGTGTCGTTGTTGTCAAGTGGATTTCGTACTCTACTCTGCCCTCCACCCTTTTATCGTGGCAATAAGCTAGCGGTAGCCATTTTTAAGTCCCATTCTCTCACTAATGACAATGTTGCGATGATATGACTTCAGCGCCAACCCGAGGGCCAAACCAATTATTAGTCACATTCGTAACGCGAACAAATCTCTCGGGTCTAAGTGCATAAATATTAGTACATAGAGATTAGTCTTAAACAATTAGGTAATTATATGATCACAATGTACCAGTGGAACTCGTCGGAACCAAAAATCTGATATCGATGGGGTGTTTAACTTCGTGCACCGACAAGTGGTATAACTGGAAATCAGGAGTTCACAACCTTTTCGAAGTTGACCCGCTTTCGAGTCCAAATACCAATCCAAATGCAAAAACGAATATGTGCATCAGATGATTCAATATTTTTCCCGACAAATTTCAATTATCTAGAAGCACGAATTGTTGACATTTCGTGACTTCCAGTGTTCCCATTGTGCACAGCATATTCCCATTTGTTGGGAAGTACAGACTTTACAACTTCCTAGTTGATGAGTCTAGACGTATAAAATAATCTACTTTCTGATTAAGATACGAGCGTGTTCCACCATCTCACCGATGACAGGGTCTTCATAGTAATCCGCAAAACCGGTTATTGGTTTGTTACAGTCCAAAACAAAGCACCGAAGGTAAAGTGTCATTGAGAACCACCGATGTCACCGCATGTAGCCTTGGAAAACAAATCGATTTAAGTGCTCTATGATGAGGTAATTGGGTTCTGTGAGGCCACCCCACCAGGGCTTGCACAGGTTGTGTACCACGATCTAGGTATTGAGAATTTATCGACTCTGCGTAATCCTTCTCCTCCTTCCTAATCCAGAAAATGTGTATTTCTCAATAATAAAATTAGAAACTGACCAGGGGATCGTGCAACTTCAAGGTTATGAATGGCTTTCTGGGTATGAGTTTTATAGAAATCAAAATCTCGTAAGATATTCGTTTTTTCGAAGGCTTTGCGTGATAAGTGAGGATAGCAGATAAATATTTCGATATCGAACCAAACTGCCTTGGAAGCATTTGCAATGTAGGTCGCGTGGTCTGGACTACCGTACTTTAGAGTCAGTCTAACTCCAAAAAAATGTCTGCAAAATCAACGGCAGTAGAGAATAGCACTGTGTATGCGTATTCATGCTCAGTGCGTACAAACATGTGTATCCAGGTAGTATACCGACGCCTGTACACATGCCTGGCATAAACCCACAGGCAGTGCCAAAAATAATAGAAGAGTCCATCGGTCTGTAAGATAGTTTGTTAGCGTCCATATCTTAATAAAGAAACATAAAGCATACCTACTGAAATCAACGTGGTATGTATCATCAGTAAGCCCTACCACTCCATCATCATCATGAGCAATCACATAATAATACAAATTCCGAAAAAGGCGACAGGATGTGAAAATTAGTCCTAACAAAGTTTGTTCATTTCCATAGTCTCCAATAAATTGGTGGTCAAAAGTCTTCAAAATGATCAAATCGTTTTGAAACTTCAAGTCTTTCTGTTGAAAAGCGCGCAAGTCGTTTTCTGGGTCAAAATCCAGGCAATCAAAGAAAATTCCTTTTGTTATACATAACCTAGGACTAACCCACTCCATCATAACTGTAAAGTTTGACACATCCCAAATTTTCTTGTGGCTTCTCTTTAGCGAAGCTTTGCGGTTTTTGAGCGGCCGTTCATTGCGGGGGGAGGGGTTAGCGTATTTCTTTACCAGAAGGAACCTGAAACTCTTAGGTCCTGCACCTCTCATCAGCAAGCTGTCCACTTCGAGCTTCAGTCCCATGTCTATACCCGATCATTTATGATTGGATTCCTCGTCGCCATGGTACCCACCTGTTTGAACTTTGTATTCCACAGCCGCTGCCGCAAACACATAGTCGAATATTACCTATAGGCTTGTGAGGTGTGTGTGTTCTTTGTTCAAGAATGTAAACTATCGAAGAAAAGCAGCATGTAGGTTTCGAAACCTACGCTTGCAGGGATGGCACAAGAAGATACGCGATTTTTGAATGAAAAGGAAATCGGTGGAGTGCGAACTCCGTACAAGTGTGTCCAAGGTAGCCCTTGAGGCTCCACTATGCAATGCAGAGAGCAGTACCGACCGAATTTGTCCGGCATTCCGCGTTGGTAATTTTGATTCTTGTCCTGTGATCGGACTCAAATGATTCTGCGCAACAAAATATCTAAGCTCTTGTCAAAATGTGGAGCTACCGCTGGTTCCACCCAGCTGGGCGATGCTGGCGCGAATTGTGTTTCCACCAGACAAAATATTCCATCATTCTGCTTTAGTACCAACAATTAGTTTCTCCATTTGTGATGCCAGCTCCGAATCATCGTGACGTGACCCAGTTGCAAATAATCCCAGTGCCGCAGCAAACCCAAAAAGAATAAGCAATGCTCCCAATAGATGAAACTTCGCGCTATTCTGCCTAACATCACTTAGATAAGTCCCTCACCCCCTGATTTGTGCTGTGCATTCATAGATTGCTTGGATTCTTGACTACGCGCTTCATCAACATCAACATGTAACATCGAGTCTTCAACAGGAGAAGAAACAGCCAACAGCGAGTAGCTCGTGGTAGTTATGTCTTTTCCTTGTTGGAAGCATTACTGAAAACATTCACCACTGTTTAAATCAATGCAGTACCGCAACGTCACACTGACTGGTCATTGAGAGTTTAACAAACTACTTACAGCTCAGCTTCGTGGCAGATAAAGAAGAAGGTGGGTCAGAGGTAAAAAGTGGCAAGGCGGCTGAGCTGCTTAGGTTTGCATCGCTGTACTCTCTTGAGCTACACAATGGACAGGAAAGTATAGATCGGTGTCGTTTAACCCGAGGTATGGTTGATGGAAATGCAGAGTTAATAAGCAATATTTATGTGATTAAGATTGAGATGAATTGCGACGAAAACACTAAAAGACCTACGACGTCTATGGATATCGACACAAGTGAAAAGTCTGACTTCGGTAACTTGGTGCGACAACACACCAAGAGGCTAAATGGTGCCCTTGGCTCTTCGACTGGCACCGACGTCTGGAGACAACTTGAGCATCTCATCAATCGCTATCGACAGGATAGTATGTTTTGAAGAAGTGTCGACAGCGTATCCGCAATGGCCGTTGACGCTCCATGGGAAGAACTGGATACCAGACTGAACAATAAGACCTTGACATGGTTCGTAGTCGGGTTGGCAGCTATTCCACCTGGTACTCAAACGGTTGAAGGTGATTTCAGCCATTTAAAAGCGGTGAAAAGCGCTCAGTGAAGAGCTCTACAGAACTATACATTGTAAGGTTAGATGCAAGCTAGACAGTACTTTGATCTTATTTTTTAGCCCCAACAATTACCATGCCTACTTATGGATCTGGACCTTCCCGGGAGCACCTATATTTACCCAAGTAGGTAAGTAGGCTCCACATCCTCCTTTGCAGAGGCCTACATATGAGAACTTTGCACTGGTATTGCGTGAAGCAGCATTTGATTGCGTGAAGCAGCATGTGATTGCGTGCTGCACTCGGCATCTACGCGTTGCTTTGCAATCATGATCATGGCAGTATTGTGATCTGTGCGCAGTGTTTGTGGGGTACCAACTGCTGATTAAATTGTCTAGGTTATTATAAACGCACCAGCATCGTATCACAGTCACTTGATGCTGTCATGTTCACTTGATGTTGACATTCATTCTTTTTGTACTCTTCAAGCTAAATTGACACCAACAACCTCGTTACTCCTTAGACTTAAGAACTCACTTCACAAAAGTTCTCGTTGATAACAAGCCACTACCCCAATCCAATCTACAATGGCCGCCATCCCCACGACGTTCAAGGCCTTCGAGTTTGCTAACTACGGTGACGTACTCAAGAAAGCCAAGCTGAACACGGAATTCAAGCAAAAGTCGTTGGAGCCCACTCAGGTGCGCGTCAAGGTCGTGAGCGTTGCTATCAACCCGTTTGACTACAAACTACTCTTGTTTGGAGCTGCATTCCTGCCGACGGCTCCAACTGCTGAGAACCCGTTCCGAATGGGCTTTGACACGGATGACGCTGAAGTCGAGGTTGGAAACGGTGATGTTCGAGGCTTCAAGGTTGGTGACGCTGTGTACGGCATGCCCGACATCACCGCTGGTGGTAGCTTCGGTGAATACTTCGCGATCGATGCCAAGTACCTGGCACACAAGCCAAGCAACTTGACCTTCAACCGAAGCTGCTGGTGTTCCTATGGCGGGTTTCACCAGCTATTAGGCGCTCAACAACCTTGGACAACATCTGGTGCCACCCCATACATTTCTATTGACACTGGGTGCCCTCCATAACTATCATTAAACAGTTTAATCCGACCGAGTTTGAAATAGTAGAGGGATGGGCTACTAATCACGCATTAAGAGCCGACGTCAAAAACCGACGTCCATAACCATTATCAATTATTTAATCCAGTCGGACTCTTTTGCCCGTGAATCAGGTTTATTATGGAAGTTGGTATATACCTACAAATGGGACACATGTTGAAGGGACAACATTTGACAAATTATTTTAACATTTAAACATTCTGGAGGACGAGCGCAGATCCTCACTCTACTTCGGCAACTTGCACTTTGAAGGGAGTTGTATCTTGTGTCCTCCCTTTCCCTCCTAAACCAGCTTTCCCTCCAACGTCTCCGATCCCCCAGCTCCCTAGAGCCAGGTAGAATCATGGTATTTTGGGCGTCTTCCCTGGTAACGCAGATCTTATGAGGCATGCTAAACTACTTGTCGTCTTAGAGACTAAAGAGGAGACTTCAAGAGGAGCGTATGCGAGAGGATCACGCTCGCCTCGTACGGACCCGACACTATCTTACAATGCTGTGTCTACCGCTACCAGAACTATGGTCGTGGACGTATATTTGGTATTTTGGCATCGATCAAAATTTTGTGACAGTGACGAGTCTTTACCGGTGGGTGTGCAAAATTGGATTGACTTATGAGTGTTTTAACATATCCCAAACGCTTCTTGTATATTGTAGTCATTCGTTCTTACGTTTGCTCGAGCAGTTTTCGCTATATTACTACATACCTACGTTTTGATGAAAAGGCGGTCGGCCTGTTAAATTTAAGCACCACCATCAGGTACTCGGTCTATTGCTTGCTTTCTATGTTAGAAGCATGGAACACAAAACACTGTGCTCCAACATTGGTGTGCCTCATTCTGCATTGAGTAGAGTTTTAAATAAAGCCGAGGAATATATGAAAATAGCGCTCGCTGGGTTTTCGCCAGCCAGGATCGTTTGGCCCACACTCACCCGGCAGGAAGCTCTGGCAAAACTCACTGCAGATCGCGAACCCCTCCTCCAGTTTACCTGGGGTTTCATAGATTGAAAATATTACCGCGTACATTCACCTAATCGATTTTTGCTTCAATGATAATCATAAGAATTCTAACTTCTAAGCTTCTATCTATGTGTAGGTGCAGGAGCCATCGTCCGCTGAAATTCAAAATGCGCACTAAAACGGCTGGTTGCACTATGTTTTCGTCACGGGGACACTTCGCTTTAGTGCGGACGTATTGATTGTGTGGAGTAAGCACAATTGTCCGGGTAGCTGGAACGATGCAGACACTAGTCTACAATTTCGTGAAAAACTTCTGGATCCGACGCTGAATCCGGATCCCCGGTACGGCGATGTTGCTGACAGTGCGTTTCCTTGCAGTGACGAGATGGTGGGCCGGATAATGACACCTTTAAAGGAAGGTGATCTCGGTAGACTAGTTCCTTCTATGCGTGCAGTTGCTCAGCGTAAATCGGAAACTATTTCGTCGATCCGCCAAGCGGTGGAGTGGGGCATGTGCTCCGGCTGGTACACCCACTTCCGTATAACGCAAACTACGTCTAGACAATTGTTTAGGCTTGCAAATTACCGCGTACGGACAGTCGAAGTTAGTCAGATACGTACAACATTTATGTATGGAAGAGAATATAACAGATAAAACAAATGCATGCATTTTTTGCTAAGAAGGTATGTAGTTCCTGAATCCGTCTTACTTTTTTGCAGGTTAGACAAGAGAGCCATCATCTGCTCATGTCTCTGTCTAGCCTCGGCACGGTCCAACGCTACGCGTTCTTTTTCAAGTTCAAGGCGAGCTTCTTGTGCGTCTTCACGACGACGATAGTCTTCTGCTTCTTCACGACGAATTGTTCCCGCTCAGCGCAATCTTTTCTTTCCAGCTCCACGCGCTCCTCACGCTCTTCGCATGGTTTCATCATCTGCGTGACAGTCGCTTTCTTTCTGCAACACCGGAAGTATTCTCATCATGTCGTTGCCTGTAGAAGCTTGTTTCTGTTCAGTCTCCTTCAATTCGCGTTGCATATTATCTAGACGCTGTTTTGCTCTCATACGTCTCGTTTTGGCGTATGATGAGTTTCTGGAGGGTTCATCCGATTTGGATTCGTCCGTGGCAGGACATTTTCCATTTTCGTTTAAGATCGTGTGTGTCATAGTATCAAAATTGTCGCGGAACACACGTAAATCCTGGCCGCCTAATCGATTTCTTGCAACACCGAGATTCAGGTTTTCTTCAATCTCTCTAACATCGCCAAGTACACGTATTGGGTCTCGACGAAGCGTTGGCCCATCTGGAGTAGCAACTGTTTGGGTGGGTTCGCGACGTGCGCTACGTGGACTACCAACTGTGCGTGCAGGTGTGCGATTCGTTGGTGCATTGTCGACTATATGCGCACCTTTGGCTCCGTGGATGCCATTATTGCTTTCTTCTGCGTCGGAAAAGCCGTGATTTGCTGCCAAAATGACGTCAATTGGCCCATTCACTGTCATTATTGTCCCGTGCTGCTGCGTGTTTGGTGTAGACGGTTAGGAACGTTGAGCATACTGGTTTATAGCGTCATCGCACTCTCGAGTTGTACCCATTGGCTGGGTCTGGCTCACGAACTCACCGTTGAGGTCTGAAGAGATTTCACCTTAATCTTTTTCCGAGCCTAAACTCTCTTCATCATTTGGCACTGAGCTGGTGTATTCTTGTTGCGCGACGCGAACGTTTTGGCTAGCACGAGATAGGTCAGCGCTTGAGCTGGTAGCTTGTTCTACTTCCTGCACGAGTGCCTCGTCGTCCTCGCCTTCATCGAGGCCATCGTGTGTGGTGTGAGCACCACCTTCCACCTCTATCTAGAAATGGATCTCTTTGTCCCATACGACAGGCCGAAGACTCAGTGGAACCTCGCCACTGCCAGTTTGCTTAGATTTCTTGTAGAGATTTTTAAATTTTCGACGCAATGACTCGAAGTCGCGCTCTGGTGCATTACGTGGCCTCTTCGCGTTATACTTTGTGGCGACGCGTTCCCACATGAAGATGCCTAGTGGCATGAATTTCTTAGCGACCTCGCGGAGCAACAGTTGCTCTTGTAAACTGCAATTTCCGTAGCCGAGACGTCGGCTCCTCTAGTACAAACACAAACGATAATCGTGGTGTAGCGGGATCAGCAAAATCTG
>PCFV01000330.1:0-33069 GCA_002812785.1 Phytophthora litchii | reverse complement strand
ATGTGTGTGTATGGCTGTATGGCAACAATTGGTAGTGTGTCGCTTGTGTCGGCGGTGGAGCGTCACCTCTATAAATTGATATGAATGGATCGTGTGTAGCGTGGGCTGTAGGACGAATTGGGGGTCGGCAAGGCAAGGATGAGAGAGTGTAGAAGAATGTATAGGTGGTGATTTGTGTGAAAGTGGTTGGTTGGTGTGAATTGTGGAGTATGCGCGACATGTGTTTTTGTTGAGGCTAGGTTAGCGGCCTAGTGGTCTAGTGGTATGATTCTCGCTTTGGGTGCGAGAGGTCCCGGTTTCGATCACCGGCTGGGCCCCTATTTTGCACACATCCCACCACCCAACGCACCTTCATCGGAGCGACGTGCCACACAACGAGGACTACCATTCTGCTGGTCGCTTTGCTGCTACACTTTCCTTACCATTCGCTTTCGCTGTTCATCCGCTCAACGAACGCTCTCAGACGCTCTCAGACGCTCTCAGACGTTTTTCTATCGAGAGGCGATAGGTATAGATAATATATATTATACCAATTGGACTTATGTGACTGCGTGCTCAAGTGTGTTGAACGAGCGGGAACTTGAGTTTGAGGCTGCGAAGACCATCACGTTTTGTGTGTGGTGTTTGGGAATTAGCGTTGATATCATGTTGTTGTGGTGTTTGGGAATTAGCGTTGGTATAATGTTGTCGCGGTTGCTGTGAGCTGGTATTGCAGACAGGTTGTGTGTATGGCTGTATGGCAACTCGTTGGCTATGAGTTTGACCTGCTACTATGAATTGAATACCTAGCATACATTGATGTACGCCCCTCTCGTGGCGTGGGGTCAAAGTCTGAGTCAATTACAGTCACGCTCGCTTGGTTTTCATTGGAATCCTGCTCAGGTTTGCTTCACAAGTGAAGCATTCCGGTATGCAGGGTTGATGCCTCTCTGAAGGATGGTTAGTTGCAGCAAAATGCGCTCCGCGACAAACAACCTTAATTAATGTTGACATCCTCGCAGCAGAAGAGAATGTTTCTTGAAAGTCGATCCCCGGCCGCTGTTTATCTCCACGCACCAGAAACCTAGCTTTGAACCGTATGATGTGTACACTTGACACTGTATACCCACATGGTCTTAATCGCTCTTAAGCACTCGCGGTCTGACCAGCATGTTGGTTCGTGATAGTGTGTGTAATGTCGCCACAGACTGGTCCTACGTGTTCAGATATGATGCCCTCATCAACCTCACCTGCATCGAGACTAGTCCTGTCAACCTCACCTTACTAACTTCAACCCCCGTGGGGTTAAGGTAAGGATCCCTTGTCTCGCTAACCTCCCACATACAAAACTCAATATAAATGAAAAATGCAGCGAGCTCAGTCTCTCGCAATTGTGCCCAAGAAGAATTTGCTGCACGAGCCGATGCGATCAGGAGCAGCTTCGTGGCATTACACGTGACTGCATGAACAAAGCGTGCTGCAGAGCAGCTCAGAGCTTCAATGACGTAGGTTTTGACGCTTGATCTAAACGAACCCCGTCTTATTGTGGGCATTGTTGTTGCAAGTGTGTGAAGCTCGGCTTCTTGCTCACGCACAGCGATATCGACAACCAATGCGTACATTTCTCCGACAGCCTCCGAAGTGTAGCCCTGACTACTCGTTTTAATGCACTTTGTGGTACTCAATACTCTTTGCTGGCAGATGCAGTTCGTGTTGATCGCGGTGAAGATTGCGCGCTTTACAAGCGCAGATGGCCTACTCTGGGCCCATTGTAACAAGGAGGCAGATGGAGCCATGGAGCACCTTCTTTAACCGCCTCCTGTGCTTCGCCGCCCAGAGCGGTGATGAGGGAACCTGAATTCGCTGATGCAGTGGCTTGGTGAAAAATAGCTTTCATTTCACACACCGCTCAAGCAAGAGCTCGTCAATATGAGGTGCTTTAGCCACACCGCTGCCCGGGAAAAAGTTGAATTTCAAACAAACGCCAAATGATGTCGCGCAGGTACCAAACAGAGCAGCAATTGTTATGGTTTAATTAATCTAACACTTAACGCTGTTGAATCATGTAGGCGCTTAAAAAGCTTTGAACATCAAGGATGCAGACTGCTCATTCGTGAACATGGAATGCGGTGATGACTCGATCAAGTAGGAGGAATGATGAGCCACTATCACATATTCTAGGCAGGATCGATCGTACCTGACTGCCATCATTCAAGAAGCAGTGATGCCATGAATTGATCGTCAATTTACAAGCATGTCGGCTACGATGATTACTACTGCAATCCCAAACACCATTACGTGTCGCATGAAATCGGTATTATGAACGTACTTCCATACATATTACTTCGAACCTCGCGTCGGTACTAACTCGGAAGCGGAAAGACTGTTGACGTAGTGTGTTTACGGAAGCGCAACCCCAGTGACCCCACGTTCTTCGTTTCGGCGAGTATTCTCCGCAATAAAACAATGTCACGCACGAAGTCTGGAGACAGTGACCCTCTTTTAACTGTCACAATACTACCGCTAGTAGAAAATGCTCTCTCCGATGACACACTCGTCGCCACAATTCCAAGCCACTTCCTAGCTAGCCTGCTGAAGTTAGGATATTTCTTTCTGTGAAGTCCCCACCATTTGTAAGGATTCGTGGTTTTAAGTACAGCGTTTGGCGCCGTGATATCTGCCAAATAACGTGTGAATTCATCACTCAGCAATCGTTTGCACCCTTCAGTACACTGTTTTACGCTCTTGGATACCAAGTTCCTCAAGCGGAATCGACGGGTCGTGCGACGTACCACACAGCAGGAAAATAAAGCAAGAAGCGAGATGCAGGTGGCCCATATTTATGATTAAAATGATATAATCTTGTTCTAAATAGTTTTCTCTAGTTTAAGACGCTGCGATGCGTTGTAGCATATCTTCGCGTTCATCTGTTTCGAGGAAGAAGCTCCTGCCTTTGTCACGTTTGCTGGGGTACCTGGTTGCCGCGTCGCCGACGCAGTGACAGCGCGATCATTTTGAAGTCCGGTGTAGTACACGCGTCCAAACGACGGCATGGCTACCACGACCATGCAATCGTGACAGAGTGGGTTGTAAAGGTTGTAATTTTTTGCTGCTTTATATTATTCCATTTATTTATTCTTGTCACTTTTATGTTTTCACAGATATGGCGTCTAATGTGAGTGGCTGGCGGATTTTTCTATTCGACAGCCTGAACGTACACAATAGGACAAGCGCTCTGCAGTTTCTGTCATATTGATCACCCGTTCCCGGTTAACGCTCACAAGAGGCGTGTGATACTGTCGTTCTTGGTAGCAATATCGCGCGGCCTCGTCAAAAGCAAAACTATCGTGGAAGGATTTTGCAAAGTAAAATTCCTACCAATTGCCCCTTAGATATGCATGGTGTGTTTGGGACTACGTGCGTCCATTATTGAAGATGTTCATTGTTAACGAGGGCGAGAATAGACTTAAAATTGCATGGTTGTTCTTTTAATTTATTCCTTCTTTTAAAATAATAACATTTTGGCAGGGGGTGGCACCATTAAATGCTTGATGTTGCACTGAGCCTGTTTGTCGCACTGAGGCCAATTTATACGGTAGAGTAGGGAGTGTTTTGCCGACTAAAAAGTGAATCAAACACAGATTTATTGTTTTCTATGTTGAGTGCATTGATCTTCACCAATCACAATCCTATGCTCCAAATACTAAAAAAACTCGGGGTGGCAATGTCGCGATCACCATCGTTGAGGAAGTCTTCGTGGGATGGAAGACGGTTTGGTAAAATAACGTCACAAGCCAAATATAAAATACCACTTTGTTCACAGGAACGTGATCTTGCAACTGACCTCACTCTTATCACTGGTCTTCATATCTTCATAGCTGGATACCACCGTGTACATCCGTCGCAGTACATAACGTTCTACCGTCATTGTCGTGGTGTCGCGTCTCACTCACCAGCCACTTCACACCGCACGCCATCTCACTCTGTTCGTACCACACATCCTTGTCATTGTGTTCACATGATGAATTTACAGCTTGTTCTAATTCATTCTCAGTTTTACCTCTTACGTCTTGAGATGAGTTTAAATGTATGTGCTAACGTGACAAAAAAGAAAATTCTCTCATCCCGCCGCTATTCGTAACTCCAAACTGTCAAGTACCAACATTGTATCAGAAAAGAATTTTAAATTACACCGTCTACTATTCTCATCTTTCCGCGCACAGGGGTAACCCACCCTAAATAGCAATTACTGGCACAGTCGCAATTTGGGTCCAGCATATCAGTACTGATTAGCCGTCACTTTTGATTGTCCATAATTATAGCACACAATCTTTCCTCTAATCATCATAAAGCTATTTGTTGCTATCTCTTCGTTGCCTACTGCTCTCCTCCCTTACAACGTGACATGTCAATGTAGTCATAAGGAATCATTTCCATATATTGAGTCCATACGGGGTCTGTTATAGAATTGTACTGCGTCAGGGCTCAGAAAAATATCGACGTAAATTTGCAATGGGTTCAGACCAATGGGCCTGTCCCCCTTATGGTGATTCTATCTACGACCAAGACGGTATTGTTTTCACTGCGTCCGGAATGATCATGCAACCATGAACGATCACCTGTGCTACGAACATGCAGTCATCAACGCAGTACGGGACCAATTTGCTGAAGCCAAAATTGCGAGATGGGATTGTGAGATGTTTGTTTTGCTTCAAGCATGCTGCCCATCGAGGAATGCAGGTCTGCATTCTAACCGAGGGGGCTCAACATCAATGAGTCGTGGCGTTCTGGATGCCCTTAGAGTATTGACTCAGGATTTGGTTGACCCTCGCAGAATCAACTACGTGATCAACCGTATCAAGTCTTCATTAAATGAGAAACATATTGGAAGATGGCTCGTATTTTGGGTGTACGCGAGATGGGGTTATTCCCCTCCCCGTCGCTCGAATGTCTGAGGAATTACCCGCTAACTCATCAACCGAACTAACAACCCGCAGAGACACTTCAACAGTGAGTTGAACTGCGTGCACCTGTCGCAAAATCCAACCTGCCAACTTTATGGTGTTACCACAGTTTCTCCGATTTAGATACTTGTTCACAAAAGCTTGCCTTGCGTCCTAGCCTACATCATTTACTTGTACCTAACCTTAGCCTTGTCAACACTAAGAACCTGGTTGGTTAGCCAGTACACTTTACCAAATGACTGCTCGAAACGGGTTTTAGGAAACGAATGAGCGACGAGCCTCATGTGAAAAGAGGACGCATGGGGTTTAAACCCCAGCCCATTAGCTTAGAAATATCACGAACCCGATAGCATGCTCCCTCCCTTATGACTGTTTCGTACGCGTTCTACGCTCATGGTGCATGACCGCACCAACCGCATAACTCGTCGTCGCTGTCCTCGAGCATGCCAAGTCTCTAAACGGCAAATCGCTGAGATGCCAGAATAGACTGACAGAGGTTTGGTGACTGAATTGGGCGTGTTTCGATTGGTTCAAAATTTTAAATTTCTCACAGTGATTGATTTTGGTACATGTCTGGCAGGATGTCTACTACAAAGCTCGTAGCGAAAGGGTTAACCCTAATAGTGCAGTTTCGACGGGGTTTTTGTTCTATTAGAGATCATCGTAGTAAAATAGAAAATGAAAAGAAAGGTGGTTGTTGTTGCAATGAATGATGGCAGTGTTCACACGACCTCCCTTAAAATAATCGGATTTAAACCAACCATCTGCGTTCTACGCCGAATTACGTTGTAACCAAATTTCGACTATTGAATTTGACGGATGTCATTCCGAATAAAACGCTCAAGCTTTAATTGCGGATAACACAGTAGTTGTCAATTCACCACCAATATTTGTAGACAGATGGTGATCAAATTCAAAGAATTAATAAGCATCACAGTAGAGTTTATTCATCTTCGATGTCACTCACTACAGCTGCTATACCTCCCGATATCACCGTCCCATCCCACTTCAGTCTCTGCTATATTGTACCTTTCGAGAGACGCGATCACTGGGTATCCGATAGTAGGTTTTCATTTGCCTCTAAATCATGGATATCCGTCAATAATCCAACTCTAGACTACGACTCTGAACACCAGGAGCCGAGCATCTCAGCAAAATGCCTGAATGAAAGAGTGGGGAATGCAGTATGCAAAGAACGAATGCGCTCTGTCAGATTGTGTAGATAAAGAACTGATGGTGACAGTGGAAGCGCAGGTGAACGGTTTGAATAACAGACTAGATGGTGTAGTCTGATGCTAGACAAGCTCTATAAGCTTCAACGAGCCAGTCAGCGAGAGCTTTATCCGCATCTGGTTGATTAAACTCACTTTTAATGCGCTGCGTGACTACTCGTTCGAACCGTAACACAATATATGTCTGTATAGACGTGGCACACCGTGGCCACTACAGTACTCTGCTGTCTGGTAAGTTTTGTGATGGTCTGCATTCTAGAATGGGCTTTCAAATTCCACATCTGCATTTTCCCCTCACGTTCACAACACGTACAGAGTATTTGTCATTGCCTAAGTTCGTAATAAATTGCCAGATATAGAAACGCTTACGCGATTTATATTCACTTGAGCTGGAAGTGCTTC
This sequence comes from Phytophthora litchii, assembly GCA_002812785.1. NCBI lineage: Eukaryota > Oomycota > Peronosporomycetes > Peronosporales > Peronosporaceae > Phytophthora > Phytophthora litchii. The sequence goes on along the minus strand of PCFV01000330.1, from coordinate 26,492 downwards.
TGTGGCAGGACTTTTGCTGCTATCCACCGCATCGGGAATTGTTGCGCTGTCTTCGCTGAGAGCTTCGCCTTGGGAATAATCTTCCGCCATCCCGAGCGATTGTTTGTAGGGGGAGTGCTTGGGATTCTTCCCAAGTTGGGAAAAATCGACCACGGACCAGATCTTGTATCCGGATTTAGATAAACACGCATAACCGACTTGATCGGATAATCGACTTGATCGGGGTCGACTCGACTCGAATCGATTATTCGATTGTAACGATACTACCTGTTTTAACTTGTTTTGGGGGACAGACATGGTATAATAATGTATTGCATGTTGCACAGCCAAACCGATTTGAATCGGATTGAGCAGACTCGACCAGATGTCGTGCATATCCGACTGAATCGAAATGGCCAATCGAAACGAATATATTGTTAATATCTCTATGTGGATAAGACTCAAAAATATGATAGTAGAGGTGTAAATTATCTTGGTAAAGTGTTTTCTACGTTATTTCAATGTATTTTTAACTAATGGTTACGTTTTTAAATAAAAATAAAGTTTATCCTCGATGTAATAATTGCTAAATTTGAGTCAAATCCAAGTTGTCTTAGCTTTGCCAACCCAGAAATAGGAAAGAGAATTAGCTGGCTGATGGGATTTCCATAGCACAAAACGAACGACTTCCACCGACAGCCAACCCAAAGAAAATAGAGAAAAACCTCGAGGTCAAACACCTCGAAGCCTACTGCCCATGAGGATCGATGACACTATCCGATTTGAGAGTGGGAAGAGATGACAATCCTCGACTCGAAAAAGAAGATAAAACTGCTTGCTGCCTTCTTGAACCATCGTTTCCTCATAATAAACGACTTTTTAACGGATGACAATATTAAGTTCGTTATGCGTGATATGAGCAAGCTAAACTTCGAGCCAATCTGCAGCATTATCTACCCGGAAGTAATGGACGCTCGCCACCAACTGGCTCTCATTGCCCTTGGTGTTTCACCCACTATACGGTTTATGAATGAGATTGTTGTAGATCTTTTATCTGACCTTCATCCTAAATGGTATGTTGCGACTGAAAAATGGCATGCTCTGAAACAATTCCTGGGTCGAAATTCAGCAGCCGCATCGAGATTTTCTGCCATTCGGGATATTTAAAGGACGACTCGGTCCAAACTTCTGCCGTTATTGCTCTCTGTGACGGGATTACGGTGCATTCGGTTCCTGAATGCTTTGTTGGTGCGGCAGTTAAGTCGAAGGCTGGGACGATAGATATCAAGCAATGGCTACTGTTCATTTTCGTGGTGATATCCCCTATAGGGGATGGTTACAAAGAAGAAAATTTCCGGTTGCATGGCTATATTCGTGTGGACGGGATTGAGCAAGCAACGAATGCGACAGAGGTGTCATATAGGAGTCATATCGTTTCCTAAACTGTTTTAAACACTGTGGTTCTAAGTGCGGCCGCTCCAACCATGCTCGTAGTTGCGACAAAACCCTGAGAAGGAGAGAATTGCGACAAAGCGCAAGGCAATGACAAAGGTGGACAGTGTGACAACTACGCAAGGTGCTTAGTGCCAACTTCAGCTGTATCACGCGTACTGTGAGCAGATGGAAATCCACTCTAAGGTGACAACTATCTCCGTGTCGCTTGTGCTTTCAGCGAACCTGGGATTGGCGATAAGATTCTGAGAGGAGCAGCACATAAGCCTGGTGAACGAGAAACCGTTCGTAATCGCTGGTGTGATGATGGTTGGACTAATGGTAAAGAAGGGGAAGTGGTGGGGATGTGGTGGCCAACTCTTCCTACGGTGACGCAGACAAAATGGACATGACGAAACAAATCAAAGACTTCACGTTACCTGAATTGGACGGCATCTATATTTGTCGCAGCAATTGTTTCCACGACCCGAAGCTCGCCAGCCGTCAATGCAGGTGCATGTAAGCGCGCGAGTGCAGGAGATTGGCGAACACTGAAGTGCTACATAGTACATGGAGGGTGGACGCGTTATGACGGCAGCTTGAGGCCATGAGGAGAAGAGCTTGTCAGATTAACGAAAACTGCATCAATGACAACTGAACCACTTTCCGAAATGCAGTCATTTATTGAATTCCAACGATGCCACCTTGAAACTGAGAGAGCACAAAGTAAACTCTAGATCACAGCTAAACTTCATTGCCAGAATCTGACACAACAATACACGTCAATTGTTGCATCTTCTATCCGGTGTACACTAAGAAATGAAATGCTTGCTAAAAGCGCCGAGGCTCAAATAGCTGCTGTTCTGAGCTCTCGATCAAAGTCGCTATTTCCCAAGGCAGTTGCCAACATGGCTATCATCAAACAGTCTGTTCTTGCCAAATACGAGACCGCATACTGGGTCATATTTGAGAACCAGCAGCATGCGACCACGGTTTCTCTACTGAGCCCGAACTTGAACTATTTTGTGGGGATCGGCAATACTTTGGATCGATCCCAACGTCATCACCACTGCCGACGAAAACATTGTCGCTTCTGTGTGCTCTTCAACGGCATTTGGTAGCTTATATTGATAGAGTCCACCATGCAAGTGCTGAGAGTAATAAAGCTCCGCCCAATGCTTTTACCACATCCAGCATATGGCCCGCCAGTCGAAGACATATGTGTGGATATTCAACCCGCGAAAACCCAAACGTACGCTACATAGACTCCAATATTCGTCAATCCAATGAGGTGTGACCAGCATATACCCTTTGCTTGCCGAAGAGGTCCACATATCGGTGGTAATGCTTGTACGACTTGTACAAATCTCTTGTACGACATGAGGCATCGAACGATCGTCTTCCGCACCAGGTTCTTCTCCAGCTTTCACCTCTGAATGGCATGACTGACGGACAGGAACCTTGTACAAAGGCTGAAACTCTGCACAAAAAGCTGTCTTGCGGATGCATTGCAACTAGCTGTGAAGGAAGGTTTGAAGGAGTGTCTCTTCGTAGATACGAGCATAGGCTACATCCGGGATAATTTGGAGAAACTGACCGACACTTCAGCTCTGGATGAAGAACTCCAGTGTATATATGGTGTCCTGAAAGTAACCTTTAGGTAACCTAAACTGACTGTGTGACGCGCTGGAACAGCAACTGGGAAATGGTGTTGTCTGCAATTCATTTCAAGAAGCGTATTGAAGAGCTCTTACGACGCAACCGTGGTCATCTCGACGGGTACACAAACTACACGATCAAACAAGACGACCGACTGGCAGCTGCAGTTGGTGATGAGCGACTTATTCTTTGTTGTAGTGAAATGTCGGTCGAATCCGTTAAATTCGCAAATGATCAGGCGGTTTGCATATTCACATTTCACTTTTTGCTAACCCTACGCCCATGTTTTCCATTGGTCAAAACAGTAGCATAGACCTCCGTCATTCGCTAAAACTTGCCTAGCATAAAACGGGACAAAACAATTGTCGGTACTTGTTAGAAATTCATCCATGCTGCATCGCGTCCCAAGCTAATGCTGCGCGGAGTGAACCGAGTGGACGACGAGACGGACGACAAGGTTTTGGCAGAGCTGATGCGCGAGGGAGAGGATCGCCTAGCGTCTGAGCAGCGCGCGAGACAAGGACGGCAGGCTCGGAACTCGCGCTGGCGGCTTTTCATGGTGGCCGTCATGTTCCTGAGTCAAGTGTTCGTGGAGCTGGGCAGACGCGGTTTGCAGTGCCTTCAGCGAAACGTGCCGCGCTACATTGCGTTCATGGACCGCTGGTTGGTGCAGTCTATTCGTGTGTCAGTGTACCCTAGGAAGAAGATGAGTACGCTGCGTCTGCTGCTAGCATTGGGGGTGGCCTTCGCGCTGCCATACATTGTGCTGACTATCGGTCGCATGCGTTTCCCAGCGGGGCGCGGGGCCAAAGTGAGGTGAGAGAGCAGACGTATTGCCTGGATAAACAGGATAGCATTTATTTAGTACATGGAGAGTATTAACGAATTGTTGTCAGTGCGGACGAGTTGGACGAAGTGAAGATCCGATCACATATTATTGTGGATCGAGCGGACTCAACCGCGTTGGAGCGGCGTCAAATGTTCCTTCGTGAAGGAGGTGACGGACTCAAGCTGGACGAGACAGAGTTGAGATGCGAGAATACCGTTCAAGGTGTGAGGTTGCTGACAGACTCCATGGGTGAGGGGCCTTCGGTAGCGATGAAGGTGTTTTTGTACTGTTGTGTTAGCGTTTTGAGATTGATCAAGTTATTGCCTACTGTAATTAGGCTATGTGTGTACTCGGTCTCAGCTGGACAAGGTGAAGCCTGGATGCTGCAACGAGACCGACGCCAGCCTCCCACGGATAAAGCAGTACACGTGCGACCAGTGCGATACCAACCCGCCACACTGCTGCGACGTTTTCGAGCACTGTGTGTCTTGCTGCATGCACCCACTCAATGTACGTTGTGTTGCTACACCAACCGCATGCGCAACTTCGCCGCAAATCGTTGGTTAGCCTAGTTGAGTCAGCACTGAAAGCCAGAACTGACATTGCTGAACTTGTGTTATCCTTGCTTTTAGACTGGTATCCGCCGGGACTTCTTGACGCACGCAGACCCAAACCACCCGGTCTACAGCGAGCCGTCCGAGATCACAGTGTTCCAGTATTGCCAGTACCGCTGCCGCACCTCGTCCGCGAGTGTCCAACATCAAAACTCGTACCGAAGGTGAATCTACGTCTTGAGGTCAGCTGAGTGGCATGTAAGGTCTAACTCGTTGATTGGTTGCTGCAATACTGCACCAGTCACCGTTCATTCTGCTACGGCATCCACCGGCCGCTCAAGGTGCTCCCGACTGTCAACAGCGATGGACTCCATGATGAATGGTTCGTTCTTGTACTGGTTTCAGTTGGCGGCTGCAGCTTGCCATGATATGCCGTCTAACCTGTGCACATCGTTTTCCATCGAGCAGGAGCGGAGCGTCTCGCGAAGGCGCGCGAGACCACCTCGTGCCGGCAGCGCAGCTCGAGTTGGACCCATACTTCCGCGTGTACGAGCTGCCCGACTGAATGCCGGACAAGCATTCGACGTTTGTGTACATGTAGCGCCTTCCTAGGATAAGATCCTATCTCGATCTTCGCTTCAAGATGGTCATGGACCCATCACCGCGCTCGTCCACAACTTGATGATGGCCTGTGCATCAAGCGTAGCTGTTGAAGTTGGTGGTGCTTTGGCTTCATCCCGCTGCGCCATATAAAATGGATTCGTCATGTTCTCTCGTCGGTGTTCCTCGGATTGTCGTGGTGCTGTGGCGAGGTCTTGTTCAGCACCTCATACAGCATCGTGAGTGCTTCTGTGATAATAGGCACTCGAAGTGGCTGTCAATCTGAGGCAGGTCCCTATAACGCCCACTGTGATGCTGTTTAGCAGGCCTTGAGGCTTAAGGCACAAGTTATGCCGTGCTGGAGGTTGAACCGAATATGTCAGACGAGGCAAAGATGCCTCGTCTGTCTTCAACAAAAAGAGCGCAGGTTGGACCATGCAGAAAACGAGAGGCGGATTCTCAATCGTAATGAACGAGAGTATACGATATAGCAGGCAAATAGACTGAGAATTGAAAAACATGCGTATCATGTCTCGCAGCAGCTGGAAGTTGCACTTTCGCAGCGGAAACGGTGCCTGCAATCCGAAGCATACAAAGATCAAATTGCAAAAGTATCTTGAGAACTGAAGCTAGCTCGGGGCAAGTTCCAAGCAAGGCAAAGCTCGCGGCGTGCAGTGGCGCAAGTCCTAATGTTGGCTCGCACTGCCGTCGGTCGTCACCTTGGCGGATATTGCGGTATACTTTGTGTTTTTTTGGTCTGTGTCGAGGCCATTCCATTTCCCATTCCAGAGTGTCACACACTCCTCCATAGAGAAGACAGCTGCAAAATTCACAGCCTTCTTGGCAAGAATCTTGCTACCTTGCTGGTCGACCGCATTGACGAATACTTCAGTACTTTGCTACAAACGGCTCAGCCGCGCTCGCCTGCACATGTAGGCGTGTGTCTCGGAAAGAGTCAAGCGAGCAAGTGAGTTGCACCGGGCATATCTGGGCGTTCGCGCACAACAACGCGAGCGATAAGCTGGAATTCGTGGTTGCTGCAGCTCATACTCGACACCAGTCACTGGCCGTTTCGCAAGTGACTTGGCTTCAGTATGTGCAACTCGGTTTTTTGCCAGTTGACCCCGATCCCAAATTTGATCCCCTCTAAACTAAATAATAAAACCACATGTCTCAGCTTCATTCAATTAAACAATTTGTACCTCTAAAACCTATATCCCTCTCGATCGCATCGCTCCACCCTGCATTGAAGTCGGCGCTCATCCCCTCCAGCTGCAGCGAAAAGAGTTGTGCGTGTTTCTGCCAAGCCTCACCACCGAGTTGGTCTTGTGGCTCGCGATGCTGCAGTATTATCCAGCGCATCAGGCCCCACTCACTCACAAAAACGCAAACTCCTGCCTTGTCTGTAGGCGTAAAGTGTCCGTCTGACAGGAGCAATTGCATTGCGTTCCCGTCGTCTGACCGCTCGATTTGCAGACTCGATTTTGTTCTCGGGGCCCCCCGCAGTCTCTCTCGGAGCGTTCGCGGCAGGTGAAAATGGCGCCGTCCTTCATCTCCATGCTCATGGGCGCCGATAAGCGACCCAGTCCGGCCTCAGCCTCAGTCACTGCAGCTGCAGCGTCGCAGCCCTCGCTGCCGCATCTGGTGCGAGGTCGCTCGACCCGCAATGAAGGACTGCAGTTCGGGCTGCCTATGGGCAGTTTCCAGCGCACGCCCTTCGGCCAACCACAGGCAGTAGCAACCACAGGACCAACACAGACAAACACACATTGGAACGACCGACAAAAGGTCCAGGACTTCTTCCGACATACAACTTTAGGCAACGACCAGGATGATAACAACCTCAGTGACGGTGAAGATGAGAAGGCAGCACAGAACGATGACAAAGCCATCGATGTTCGGGAATTCGTGTCCAGAAATGCCACCACCAGTCGGGACTCGACTCCGACGTCATCTACGTCTTCAGAGGACCAACAGGAGGAACTACGAGGTGCAGTACAAGGTCGTGGACGATTACAGAGTGCTCTGGAAGACCTTTTAGCAAGACAACAGGCCGAGGAACAGCAGCCAGATGAAGAACCTGTGGACAGGACCCCACTGAAGAAAAAGGAGCGCAGGAGATACGACTCTTTCGATATCATGGCTGATGTACGACTCGATGATGAAGATCAGATGGACGATCTTGACTCTGTGTACTCTACTCCTGCAAGGTCAAGAAACAACAGCGAGGACTTTTTCGGTGGAGGACTACTGGACATGCTCTCACAGCGGCATATGCCCGCAGGTGTTGACAGACATGCTAGTGTAGCGGATATGCTTGCTAACCGCGTGCTTCCTACGCCGAACGAAGACGTAGATGAAGAGGAATTCGACTCGCCAGTAACAAAACCAGATGAGAGTTCTCGGACAAGCCTAGAGCCTAGTACAACACAGACACCCGCCATGGATAGGAGTAACATGTTGGCTGAGATGCTTGCGAAGCGAGCAGCTCCGTCAACGGCTAGCGATAGTCCGAAGGAGACCACTGCAAACAAGAGCAATGCACTGGAGGCTATGCTGGCAAAGCGAGCTTCTCCACCGTCTCCGAGTGAGGAGACGGCCCAGACACCGAAGGTTAATCCGTTGGAAGCTATGCTTGCGAGGAGAACCGCGCCATCACCTCCCCCACCAGTGGCTGGACAGGTAGAATCCAGCGGATCGGCACACCCATTGGCTGCGATGTTGAAGCAACGCCAAGTGGGCCAGCAGACATCTGCAGCGCCAGCTGAGGTCGCTTCCCCAGCACCAACACCAGCTGATGGTAACAGCAGTGCTGAGAAGAACCAGACTCCGTTGAAGGATCACCCGACGTACGAAAAGTACTTCAAGATGTTGAAGGTCGGGCTCCCGGCTCCAGTCGTGAAGCACAAAATGCAGAGCGAGAATGTAGACCCGGCCGTCCTGGACATGGACCCGAACAAGCCCCTACCCGAAACACCTGCTCCCGCTCTTAATGCTGAATCGGAGGCAGCATATCAGACACAACTGAAGGAGTATGAAGCGAAGCACGGTAAATATTTACAAATGGTGAAAGTGGGTTTGCCCCCCGCAGTTGTCGAGCACAAGATGCGCATGGATGGTGTCGACCCTGCCTGGTTGCAAGGCCCACCGAAGCGGCCTGAGCCGAAGCCTACAGCAACGACTGAAGTCACGGAGGAGGAAAGAGTGGCCCACCGCAAGAAATACCACAAGTACTTTCAGATGCTACGCTTGGGTTTACCGCGCGGTGCAGTGGAGCAAAAGATGCGAATGGCTGGTATCGACCCGGCGGAACTGAACGGACCTCGCCCAGCTGCGGCTCCTGCAGAGCAACCAAAGAAAACGTTGAAACGCAAAGACTCGATCCGCAAGAAGCTGCACTGGGAGGGGAAGAAGCACAGGACGCGTCGTGACAGTCTGTGGGGTGGCGATACTGTGGAAGAGGCGAAGGAGCAGGTTCAGATTTCGGAGGAGAGTCGCGCAATGCTCGAGAAATTATTTGTAAAGGATCTCACTGAGAGCAAGAAGCGTAATGCTTCTGCGAAATCTGAAGGAGCCGCTGCCGCGAAGAAGAAGAAAGCTATGGTCCAGCTCATTGATATGAAGAAGTCGCAGAACATTGCGATTACTTTGGCCCGCGTTAAGCTGTCGTTTCCGGAGTTGAAGCGCGAGATTTTGGCAATGAATACGACCGTGCTTTCACCTTCTCAAGTTCGATCGCTCATGGACATGTGGCCTGACCGGAAGGAGATGGAGGCCGTGAACGCCTTCAAGGGCGACATGTCGACAATCGGCACTGCCGAACAGTTTCTGGTGGAAGTGCGCAGTGTGCCTCACTTCCAAGAGAAACTGGGATGTTTAGTATTCAAGCAGGAATTCCCCTCGCGAGTGCACGAGCTACGCGAGTCGTTGGACCTCGTGACCCGAGGCGTGTACCAGGTGTGCTCAAGCGCTGAACTACGCCAACTATTTATTTATATTTTGCAGATTGGCAATCTGCTCAACTTCGGCGGCGACGACGAACAGCAAGGCGTCGACGCCTTCTCGCTGGGCTCCCTAGTCAAGTTTTCACAGACGAAGGCTTTTGTGGGTGGCATCACATTTTTGCAGTACGTGGTGCAGTCAATTGAACGGGATGTGCCTCACCTTGCGCACTTTTACAAGGACATCGACCTTATTTCCAAGTGCAGCAAGGTGGCGTACACTTCGCTGGCATCGGAGAAGAACGGACTGGAGGCTGGCTTGCAGAAGCTATTGCGTGAGGCGGAGACCTCCGTTCCGACTTCTGATGTCAGTGAAGCTGACAAGGAGATGATGAAGGCATACAACAACACATTGATGAAGGTCTGTAAGGAGGTGAAGACGGAGCTGTATGCTCTTCAGGAGCTGCTGGACAAGTTGAACGTAGCCAAGGCCCACTTCCTCGAATACTTTGAGGAAGAGGACACCGAGGAAGAGCTGGACGTGCTGCTCTCGCACATTGCGAATTTTACGAGCGAGTATCGCCGCGAGCACAGCAAGTATCAGGCCAAAATGAAGAAGGATATGATGAAGCTCTACTCGAAGCTGTCGCCGTCCAAGAACCCGGTGAAGGCAGTGGACCCCAAGCAGGAGCCCAAGGCGCCGCACGGCAAGATGCACAATAGCACCAAGCTGCCGCAGGGTCAGCATGGTCATCAAAACCATGGTAAGGCCGCGCACCCCCACCGGACGTCGATGCCTCCTCAGATCGATCATCCCCAGCCAATTCGTCAGATCCACCATGCGCGGGTGCTCCACCTGGAGATCCCGCAAGACGACGACATGGACGATGTGTCGTCCACTGCGTCAATGTCACCCAAGACCAGTGCTGTCCTGTCTGGAGACATGCCCTAAGCTATTCGATGCGTGCTCGATGTAGAGCAATGTAAATACTGTCGGACCCTATTGTTAACCACACACCAATGCAAGTTATGAGGTTGTGCCATTGTTTCGCGCTCTATTCCAATACCATCCGCTATTGCTGTGTGCTCTATTCCTTGTAGTGTTCAGGGTGCTAAGCACAGTTAGTCACGACAACAATCTGGTACACAACACTCGAGCAGGTCGATGGCGAGTTCGTCGCAATTGCTTGAAGGGCTGTCCATTGTGATGATGACATCTGCTGTGCTCGCTGCTGGTCCTTGCAACGATTTCGTTGACGTGTCATGCCTTCGTCAACACCACGTAAATGGCGTAAGGGGGTAGAGTGTCAATGTGCTCCTTACGTGGCGAGCAAGTGTTGTCGATAAGTGCTGTCGACAAGTGCAGCATCAATGCAACAACAAGACTCAAATTGATAGAACGGATAAATACTTGACTTCATAGATACAGAAGTTGACGTAGACTACTAGACTGTTTGACATGACGCTGATGAATACAAGCTGGAAACATAGAGACAAATAGACCCGAGCGATAATCGACAGCTCGGGTTGTCCGGCATCAGCTCCTTGTCCTGGTCCTTCCCCTCCTCATCTTCCTTTGAATGAGGGATGACGTTCACACGAAGCTTGTAGAGAGAGAAGGACGGAATCCGAGGAGATAATCTGGAATGAAAGAGCTAGCGATCTGATCCTCAGACGGCCATAGCGGCAGCAGGCTCGGCTTTCACGGGCTGGTTGGGGTTCATAGAAACCTGCTTGTCCTCACGGATGTGCATGGTGCACATGCCCTGGTTGCGAGAGAGCTTCTTGCAGCCCTCGACCTTACAGAGACGTCCACGACGGTGCACCTCGCAGAAACCTCCACCACGGTCGGTACGAACGCAGCCCTCGATCTTGCAGTTGCGGAATCCACCGTGTGTGGCGCAGAAGTTGCCACGTTGAGCTCCCTTAGGGCAGCCAGCAGCTTGGCAACGCTTGCCACCACCGTGAGCGCGGCACAGACCGCCACCTTGTGAGCTCTTGTTGCAGTTAGGGAACTTGCAACGAGCACCACCACCGTGAGCCTTGCACAGACCATGAGACTGTGCAGCCTTAGCACAGCCCTCTTCCTTGCACTTCTTGCCACCACCGTGGCCAATGCAGAAGTCTCCGTTCTGACTCGACTTCTTGCAGCCCTCAATGCTGCACTTGCGGCCGCCGCCGTGCGTTTTGCAAAAGCCCTTGGAACGCACACGACGCTCGCAACCACCCACCTTGCAAGTAGCCATGCTCTTCGGAGACTTGGTCATCGGTTTGTTGACTGCGATGGTAGCTTGTGCAAACTGGTCTAGCTCTGGCGAGCGGAAAAGCATTTCTTGCTCGATCTCAGGTAGAAGGCGGTCCAGTGAATCGAAGGCCGACTCGATCTGTTGAATGTCCTGAGGCATACCGGGAAGAGCGGGTTTAGAAGCAGTGGAGTTTCCAAACACAGCGTATGCGAGAGGGTCGAGATCGTCCATTGAGAGCTTGTTGTTGTCTGCAGGAGTGAAAGCAATGGGCTCGACGTTCATAGCCGAAGACGAAATAGGCTCGGACTTCATCATACGTTGCGACGAAACCTCATACTGCAGAGGTTGTTGTTGGCCCATACTGATCTCCAGTAGGTGTTGCATCTCGTTCACGTGCACCTGACGAGGAGGCATGGGCACGTTCATAGTAGCTTGATATCCCTGCTGTTGTTGCTGCTGCATGACCGAGACGTAGCCGTGACTGTGATGCCGTGCTAGTGTCGGTGGCACACCCATTGCAAATGAAGTGGGCTGCTGGAACTGCGTTGGAGGCATCTGACGAGACATCGCCACTGGCATGGAGGTGTGGCGAGTGAGCACCGCCGGAGGACAGGCAAAGCCAAACTGTTGCGGCTGCTGGGCGTATTGCTGCTGCGAGCGCGACCAGGCATCGACGTCACAGCTGACCATGCCCATGTCACCAAGCAACATGTCCGAGTATTGGGTCTGCTGCGTCATAGGGGGCTGCAGTGCGCGTACTGTCTTGTGGACCATATTGATAGGCCGCTGCTGGCCGGCGTCGCTGTCTTGTACGCTCTCAATGGACATGAGTGTCTGGAGCAGCTCGATTTTACAACTGAGGCGATCGTCTCGGGGCGTCGTTCCAGGCAAGGCTGGCTTCACTCGTTGCTAATGGCGCGGACTGCTGCTGCACCGTTCAAGAAGCTCTCGTGGCCTAGGACCAGGAAAAGCACTTTAGGATGGGACGACTCGCTCCTCGGGATGTGGAGCGGATGCACGACGAGATTCGAAATCGAACTCAACGTCTCGAGTGAGAACAGACCGTTGAGAGCTTGGAAAGGCAAGAACGCGCTTTGGGATCGGCGGCGGGAGCTGATCCAACGACACTCGGATGTGTGTGTCCGGGCCGCGCAAAATGAAGAGTGAGCGACAGCGCCATCGCCAGCAGGCTGGAATGATAGCGCGGTGGATCACGGCCACGGCCACAACAGCGACAGACAACGGACCAGCCGGCGGATGCGTACACGTTGTCGTGACTCGAGCTTCACCTCAGTGGGCCGTGGTCCGACTTCCTCTAACCTGAACTGACTAGCTGCAACTAGTCAGCAGCATACAAACTCCAAGATGTCGCGAGGCGGGAACCCCAAAACAGCTGGTGGAAGCGCTCCCCGCAGCTGTTGATGTCCACCCAGGACAAACAGACAAGGTCCGCCACTCTCCCACTACTCGCGACCAACATGGCAGGCAGAGCCGTGTTGCAGCAAGCTCGGCTGTCTGCACTAGGATACCTTCCAGTGAGGCAGCAGCTTTGGACTCAAGATACTTGCTTGACGCGCATTTTCAAGTTTTTTTAAATCGTTGATGCTCATGTTGTTGCTGTATCCATTGGGGCGTCCGTGCAATTGTTAGTTATTGCTATTGCTCGCGCGAGGGAGCAAGATCGACGGTACAATACGGGCTGTAGTACTGCAAGGTGGTCGCTTGCTCGAGCGAACCATTGGTTTGAAACCAATGGTTCCGGCGGCCTGCCAACGATGCCTAGAAATACAAACATCAATGATTGCCCTCATCCACTAAAAGCTCTTCGTGGTTTTTATAGCGAGGAACCATGATGGCGCTGTTGTGCAGGGTGCTCCGCAAGCGATATTTGTTCGAATCGAGGCGAGTTGCATATCTTCATGTATCGCACTCGGTGCTTACAGACGGAGGCATGGCGTAATTGCACAGCGCAATTTCTCTCTCCTTGACTTCAAGAATGAGCGATGTCAGTTGCGGCATCGTGAGTGCCATGCTGGGTCTGCATGTAGCCGTCGGAGCGACTATCAAAGTATCAACAACACGTGAAGGTGAAGCGCTTCCAGTCTGGAATCCAGCATGTCGCGGCCATTACAGCGCATTCGCAGCGAGTACTCTATATGAGGCAGCACGATTTGCCACTATCCTCACCATGCAGATGCTGCTGTACAGCGCATTCGCAGCGAGTACTCTATACGAGGCAGCACGATTTGCCACTATCCTCGCCATGCAGATGCTGCTGTTGAAGATCATCGGTTTACAGCCCAGCAGCCAAGCAGAGCGCTGTCAAGTGATGGCAAGATGTTGCAATGGATGTTTTTCGGTGGCACCCGCCAGTTGACAGGCACTGGACTTTCGCCTGACATTTACATGTCAAGGAAATATTATGAATGCAAAGATTATCCAAGTACACCGGCTCGGGGCCGCTCGGAGTTTCCGTTTACAGGGTGTTACTGCGTCAAGTAGAGCACACAGCGAGGTGTACCTTTCGGCACGAAAGTTTTCGCTTCGCGAGGTCGCCATGTTACACATGAGTCGGGAAGTGAAAGATCGCCGATTTGTTGGTGTATATCGGACAAATCAACAGCTTCAAATACAGCTTGACACGGCTTAAGGGCCATGCAAATACGATTCGAACAGCGCCACTAGTGTTCTGGTGCAATCTAGCCCTGCCTGCCAAGGTGAGCACCAAGACGCGTGTATCCGCAGGAGCACGCAGATGTATGTAAATGGGGCAGGAAGTCTCTCACGTCATCCCCTTCGCGACGCCACGACGGAGTGCTCGAGAGAAGGGCCTTGTCTGACTGCCAGCCGGAGCTGCGCATGCAGATCCGAGTAGGATGGCGAAGGCCATTACTGTCACGCCTTCAAGCATTTGCCGGGGACCCGCCACCTACGGAGACCACCACACTGTGGTCACAGCGGAGCCAAGCTTCAATGCAGCAGTCAGACAACCAAGGTGTGTGATGATCCCTTGAACCTCGTGCGCTGCGCGTAAAACGCTGGCGGTAGCGGTTCGATCGAGCGGTGGGAAAGCAAATCCACACGCGGAGACCCAAGCAAGCGTGCCTCCGCATTGCGGACCGCAGCCAACGAAGTGAAGACTCCCGCATCGTCTTGCGGATAGACAACCGAGCCAGCGACTTCTCGAAGCTGGAACGGCGGTGATTTCGCAGACTCATCTTGCAAACCCTCCTCCTTCAATCGTTTGTATTTAGCGGGAGCCAGTCAAGTACATGCACACAACGTAATGGTTCGTATTATGAACTCGTAATCAACGTCAGGAGCTCCCAATTTTGGCGTGAAAGATGCTGGAGGAGAACGTCGTGACTAACAAGGGCAAAATGCAACTGCGTTCGATAATTTGGTGAGCGCGTCAGCGTTGTATCCTGCTCACGCCCCGATCAGCTGAAGCCGTGAACTGGTCAGGGTTCAGCCCACGCAGCGCGAAGATCACCTCGTGTCTGGATTTCCAGCTGGCCGGGGTGATCCAAGCGTGCTCTGATCACGCTCAAGCCTCGGCGCTTGAGCAATTTTTCACTGTAGAAGGTGTTCACGCCAGGCTCACTGGCTTTCGTGCTTGCCGCTACAGTGTTGATGCACTGACGCAGTGCTACAAGCTCATATTCGTGTCGAGTGTCAGACTGGCGAGACTGACTGACTAACATCCAAGCAGTTACGGTACTCACTCTGTCACATTTTTTGGTATCCGGACAGTCTATCTGGACACTTTGTGTGCACCACACGACTGGCGAGACTGACTGACTAACATCCAGGCAGTTACGGTACTCACTGTCACATTTTTGGTATCCGGACAGTATATCCGGACACTTTGTGTGCACCACACGATGACAGATGGTTGGACGAGAAGCTCTGCGATCTCCACGCTTGAATTCCAACGCCATTCAGTATTTAGCTGTGTAAAGAAGAGTTGGTGTCGTTTGTAACTATCGTGGAAGCCTGTGATGATCACAACATTATGTCCAATTACTGCATGAGTAGCGGGGTTACGACCGCGCTGCAATGCGTCAAAAGAACCTTCTGAGGCCCACAATCCAAACATTCATAGTGTAGCTGGGATAGCTTGCCAAGTGATAGTTGTTGCATTATAATGAGACGCTCGGACGTCCGTTTCGACGGTCAGGTCCGTTACGTTTGCTATTGTGGTCAAGTGTTGGCCAGAAAGGCAACAAGTAGTAGAACCATTCACGTAGAGAAAGGAATCGCCAGCATAACATGGCAGTGGATCTGTTCCTACTGGCCGTAGTGATCATCATTGCGGTGGCACTACTTATCTGCAACGTCTACATCCTCGTGTATTTCCAGCACGATGACGACAAGAACACGGCATATTTCCCTAAAGCGCTCGTGGTACGGCTTGTCTTGTAGAATTGATGAAGTTCAATGCTAAAATGTACAATGGACAGATATTTGGGTTATTCTTTGCAGAGGCGACGGTGCTTCTGCTACCGCTGGATGTGGCAAACAATTCGACAGCTGTCGGCTGTGCGGAAGGATGGAATACCGCTTGCGGCAACATCAACATGGATCTACTGTGGCTCATGGTGTTCTTGTCCATCGTGATCTTCCTTGTCGTGCTGCTACCGTTTGCGATCTTCTACTACGAGGCGGATGAGGGGGACGACAACCCCAAGAAGAGTCAATGGGGAGAGGCAATCAAGATGGAGATAGGCACAATAGTTGTCGCGGTTGCACTGATCACGGTGCTCTACCTTACGAGTGCCAAGAGTAGCGTTCCCATGCGTGCCTTGGAAGTGAACTCGATGTCGACCACTGAGGGATTCCAATCATACGTTGATGGGACCACGGTATCATCTACCCTTGTAACTACAGCAAGCAACATCACCGTGCAACATATCACACTGGAAGTTGATGTGTCACTGCCTGTGTATGTTACGGGTCTCACGAGTTTCGTCGGATGGTTTGGTTTCTCAATCTTCTGCGGCATTGGACTCATTGCCTTGCCCATGGACTTGATCCTGTAAGTGAACTTGCAGTAGTTGTGATGTTCATTTCGCTCATTGACAATGTATTTGTTGCTTCTGTAGCGCTTTCTTCCATCGCCCGAAATTCATCAGTGCTGATGTGTACGCGATTCAGAAATTGATTCTCCAGCGCCGATCTGTGGAGCTTCTAGAGGTCGGCCGATCCATTAAACAGAGTATGGATCGCCCTGGTCACGGACAGAGTTCATGGGAGCGTAAGAAGCAGCGGCGGTTGGACTTTGTGACCCTCAACAAGTTCAAGCAATCGGTTTACTTGCTTGAAGGCGACGTTGTTGACCTGAAGCTTTGTCACGAGGAGTACCGGAACTTCAATCCGCTAAAGCCGCTTTTCAAGTTCATCATGGGCTGCATTGCGAGTGTTATTAGCTGCATGTGGTACTTCCACATTGCCCTCTATATGCTGCCGGGCACCCCACTCCTACCGTTCCTCAACACGTACTTCATCTGGTTCGACCAATGGTTTCCGCTTTTCGGCACGATCTCTGTAGGCATCTTCAGCTCTTACCTGCTTGCGTGCGCCGTCAAAGGCTGCTTCAAGTTTGGCATGCGTTGCTTCTGCATAGCGTTGCACCCGATGAAGCTCCACGGGACGTACATGAACTCGCTGATATTCAACCTCGGGTTGATTTTGCTCTGCGCAATTCCGTCCGTGCAGTTCTGTGATCAAGCTTTCGCCGACTATGATCGTCTAACGGCTCTACGAAATCTCATGGGCGTACAGATCCACTACTTGAAAGGCATGCGCACGATCTGGGACTACAACGTCTTCGTCTACGCCATCCTCATCATCAGCTTGATCACTGCAGTTATTCTACTGGCGAAACCTCGCGACCGTGCTTCACCCGTGGATGACATTCGCAAGAGAATCGAACGTCAGGTCCGTGATACTGCTAATGGCAATGCCGTCTAGAGTAAAACAGGCAGTCAGATTCATTGTGCCTTTATATTCTGCACTTGCACCAAACTAGTTGGTCTCGTAAGTTACGAGTCGTAACATCAATGAAGCACTTCAAAGCAGGAACATCTTATTGAGTACCAGCAGCATGGTGTTTCCCAAAGAGACGACCGGGATCGACGATTTTAAGTGCCTTGCGCGTTGGAGATTTGTGGCTCTTAGTGACATTCTGAAGCGCTCGGAGAATCGGTGATGCCTGCTCTTTAGCCTGTTCATGATCACCCTGATCTTGTTGTTGCTGTTCTCTGTTTTCTTCCATTGCTTCAACAGAACTCGGGGACGCTGCTGCCTGCGATGCAGTATCGGATGCTATCTCGACTCGCAGCAAACCAAGATCTCTCTCATCGTATTCGTCTAGAAGCTTTTGGAGCCACGCGAAAATCTTGGTTCCTGCACCTCCTGCAATGCGGACAAATGCACCTTCAGTGAAAGTAGGCTCCTGAAAGATGGCCCGCAAAGCTGTGACTTGAGAGGGTGCCAACAAAGTGCCCCGCACAACTCGTAGACGATGGCTCCACTCTGATGCCTTGTGTAGTACTTGGCGACAATGGGCCCAGGAAAAATCAGACGGCACAAATTGTTCCTGTTGCTTCGGTGTGGGTTTGCTTTTACGCGCATCACGCTGCTCGGTAGGCGTCTCCAAGAGGATGACAAGGCACATGAAGAGGTAGTGTAGCTCTCGGACAGGTACCCGAATGCTACGTAACTTTCGCCATTCTTCACGTGAAATGCCCAACCATTCCAGACATCCGGAGCTCTTAGCACTGATAACATTGGTGATACCTTCGTTTGAGAATTCCTCGGCTTGTGCTATCTCTTGGTTTCGTTCTGCAGCCGCCATTTCTCTATGGCGGAAGTGGTTGATGCGACCTTGCTTGACACCCTTGCGACCACCACCGTCACTCGTCGGTTGGTGATGTTTCGGCCATGTAGGCACTGTGTCGCTAGACATGACACACATCGCCGGGACCACTTGTTGCAGCCGCTCTTCATTATGTACAGACGTTGATACAATAGCAGATTCAGCTTTAGCGAGCTCTGCTGAAATCTTGGTAGACTCAGCGACTGAATCAAGGTAGTGCTGTTCCAGAACCAGCTTAGCAGCTTCGGTGGCTAGCTTGTAGACCTCAGCACCACCTAGTAATCGCCCACTGAGACTGGAATCATGATGCGCAACAACCAATATCACATTTGTCACCTGCCAGCGCTGCAATAAATACACCAGTCGGTCTCCAACACCAATTAGTGTGCTGTCATCGCACTCCTCAACGAGATCCACGGCACTTGTGCTACTGTCTTTGCTGGTAGCTGTGCGAATTCGATACGCCCAAGGGAACTCCTGGAACTTCCGCAATCGTGGTTGTTTTGCTAATGCCTCCGAGACGATAGCACTGACATCATATTGTTGTTGAAGTGGTGGTACTGGGATGACTAGACCCTGAAAGGTGTTTTTCTTCAGCAAGAGTTGCGGACCGAGTGTTGCACGACGATAACCAGTGCTACTGCGTCGAGGAGAGACCATCAGGATTAGGTAGAACGGTGGTTGAAGTGACTCAGTTCCTGGTCTTGGCTTCCAGTTATTTATACGAGCAATGTGGCTCAGCAAGTTGTTCATATTTGTCTATTCTTGTGCGTTCTACTTGTTCTGTACACTCTTGCTCAGGATTTCATAGTCCTGTGACTCATCACCGCAAGCACTCGGCGACGTCTCATCAATCTCAAAGCCCAAACGTTGTCTGTAGAACCTCATAGCGCCTGTGTTGTTCTTGAACACAGTGAGCACCATGAGCTCCATTCCATGTTTCCTCGCGACTAGCAGCATTAGTTGCATGAGGAACTTGCCGAGTCCGTGACTCTGTACCGTGGCGGCCAACTGCACCTCATACAGATAGAGCACTAAGGCGCCATCATCCTCCACGAAGCGGAAGTGTGCGAACCCCTCGAGGGATTCTGCGCTGTACACCAACAGATAACGCGCTTCTGCCTCGAAGAGCTCTGCGCGCTTGGCGGCTGCATCATAACCCCAGTCCGATGCCTGATACAGAGTCTTCATGTTGTTCTCAAAAAGTGCCACGATGCTCTCACGTGTGGGTTCTGAGAGACTTTTGGCCTGGACACCGCGGATGGACACATCAATCCCGTTGCGCGCGTAGTGGGAGAAATCCTGGAAGTCCACCATTACATCTGCAACGGCGTTGGCGGCTACTAGCGTTGGGTGGCTCGCGTCATTGGCAAGCGTAGCGGTCTGCTTGGACTTCTTGGCTTTGGTCTTCTTCGGCATCGCGCTATAAAGTATATGACCAATCGAATTGGAGTACTCCACTCATTTTCACCAATCAAAGTCATCACTTTGTTGAATGGTGGCACATTTACCGAGTCTGTACTCTATGGCTAAACGCACTAACTTGGGGTCATGTCAATAATCCCTTCTTTTTCCGATATATCGGACATTACAGGTTTAATGAGCGCATAACTCTTTTTCTTCTCTGCAGTGCACGCCTCCAACTTCTCTTTGTTCCGTATAGACCACATCTTAACAGGTTATAAGCCCGACTCAAATCTCCTCCGCCAACGACCGAGATTTCCTCGTTGGTTGGAATTTTATGAACTGAAAGACTTGTGTCACCGCCACACTCGAATGTAAGAACTGAATTGGCTTCATGATGGAACCTGATTATGCTGCTCCGCGTTCAGCCACGATCATGATCTCTTTAAGAATTTAAGATGCTATGTAGCAGGCACCAGGACGCTGTTGACAGAAAAAGCGTGAAATTCATCGGTGGCAATATACTAAGTATACTAGACATTCCGTCTGACCGGTGCAGGAATGAATACATGCATGATTCTTAAGTTATCGCAGCTTTTAAGCTGATCGCCACATATGGATCAAATTTCAGAACTTTTTCGTGCGTGTCTTGTCGACTTTTATCATCATGCCAAGCACTTTACCCCACGATAGCGAAAACCATTCTCCGGTTCGGTCGACAAGATGGATTGAGACAAGCTGGATGAAGGGCGAAAGAAAAGAATCCCAATCAGAGGCCTGCTGGGACGAAGCACTGTCACTCGCATAACAACGCAAAGTGCTCCACTTTCGTTTTTACACCATCAGTAGCAAGTATGAAAAATTTCACTGTTACTGGATCATCACTTTTCGGCATGAACTTAGCAAACGTAACATCCGAACATTTTGCAGCACATGTGCCGCAAAAGTTAACTACTGCTGAAGGAGTTGTGCTTGCGTTACTACCGGTGGTTGCCTTGTTCTTGAGCTACGTGCTGCTACGCATCATTTGGAAGGTACCGGAATCCCCCGAATTATCTCAACACACAGTACCTTCATATGGTACGGTTCCCCCTGGAGAAAACAACCTCCTACCGCTTCGCCGCCCAAAGACATCGCTGGTCGAGGAAGGCGAGGTTGCTGGAGACTACGAGGAACACTGGTACAACACGTTCGACTTCGCCTTCCTCGTGGGCATGGCTGTCTACGCCGGCGTGATGCTGATCCTGACATTCTTCTATGAGCCGCAATGGCTGGGAGATGTCCACTTCTGGCTCGTGCAGCTTCCTAAGCTCGTGGTTATGATGACTGTGTCTCTCCTTGGTGGTATCGTCTGCCGTTGCTTCTGTGATGTCGACGAGAAGGGCTACATCATGACCAACAAGTCGTCCAGGTTCAAAGTCAACTACACTCGGAAGCTGCAACACTTCGCCGCGTACATGGTGCCTCTGGTCATTAAGGCCGACTACCCCGGTCCGATCGCACTGGCCTGGGGCGACTTCTTCACTATGCTGGGATTCCTCGTGCTCATCAAACCCATCCGTGAGCACTCCAAGTTCTTCATGCTGCAGTTCAACTCGCTGGACCGTCCGGAAGATCGCCCGAACACACTCAAGTGGATCATCGTGGGCAATATTGCTCCGGGCATGTTCATTCTCATGTTCTTCAAGTGGCTGTTCGCTGCCCAGGGAGCGCTGACGTTCATCCTCGTGTTCATCACGGGCATCGGCGACGGTCTGGCAGAACCTGTGGGCATCATGTGGGGTCGTCACAAGTACAAGACGCGCAGCTGCTTCTCGAAGAACAAGTACACGCGTAGCTGGGAGGGCAGTGCGTGTGTGTTCCTGTCTGGTTTGGTGTTCCCTGCTCTGCAGTACGCGGCGTTCGACAACTTCTGGCAGGTGTTGCTGTCGATGCTGATCCTGGCGCCGACGATGGCGTACGCAGAGGCGACTGCTCCGCACACAATGGACACGCCGGTGCTGATGATCGGATGTGGTGTCATTCTGTACGCCATCGTGAACCTTGTTTAAAGCGCTGCTACCCCTTAGAGGAGCGCCATTTAGCGCAGCTTTTTCTATTAAACATGTTGATGACCAACTACGTTCGGTCTTTCTCTCGAATCTAAATGCCACGCGATCTCCAGTTACATGGATCAAAGTCATCCGAGTCTTCACTATCTGAATGCTGCTGTTTCTTTTGCTTCTTGTGCCTTTTGTACTCGTTCACCGCAACTTCAATAGTTTTGGTCTCGTCATCTTCAACGTCAGTGGCATTCTCCAGCTTTCGCTTCTCTGTCTTGTACTTGTCTCCATTGCGGAGACTGGTGACGCGCTCCAGTGCCTCGCGGTATCTGTCGACGTACTGCATATTGTCGAGCTGCTCAACAGCTTCGCGTTCCTTGGTCTCTTCCACCTGCTCCTTCTCCTCCTTGGCCGACTGTTGCTCCACCTCCGCCGCAAACTCTTGGAAAGCTTCCCATTCGGACTCGAGCTGCTTCTCCGCCAGCTGCTGCACGTCCACTTTACGAGCTTTGGCGTCTGCCAACGAGTCGTCGTAGAAGCCGACAGGAATCGTGGGCTTCTGCACTGGTGTCTGGCTGTCGGGATTTGCTACAGACGGTGTTGTCTTGACAGCCGACGTCTTCGGACGAGATGCGGTCGCCTTGGGCTTCTGCTTGGCCTCCTTCATCAACCGCCGGATTGCCGAATTGACTTCTTTTGTATCAAATTGTGATTTACTTTTGCGTTTTGATACAAAATGTGATTTGGTTCATATTGTGATTTAGTGTTTTAGGCCTTATTTTGTGATCAAAAGTTGAAGTGACAATAAAGCAAACGACCGTCTCATGTCATTTCAAAACCGGCGCCGGACGAGATGGACGTGAGCAACTTTGCGCGAAGCACCTTGTAGGATGAGTATGTTGGCAGCTTGAGTGTGTTGAAGCACGTCGAGGAACTTGGTAGCAGCTCGTCATCACTTCGGATTGGAATTTTTTGCACGCAAAACTGGGGCGTGAGAGATGAAAAACCTAACGACGGAGCACGCTGGCAGCTCGTGGTAAAGCGCAAAAAAGCAGCTTGTTCCGAAGGTGTGAAACTCGCTAGCGCTTGCCACAGCCAAGTCACGCGTTTGTCCAACGCGTAGTAGCCGCCTGCGTACCGTGAGTTGGCTTTTAGATCGTCGACATCAATCTTGCCACTCTTGCCTGAAATCAGCACCTGCAACTCGGGCTCGTTAAACATTTGAAGCCAACGCGGATCGATGAGATCTGACAGACCCATGCGGAAAGCTGAGCACTGTTCGCGTATTTGTGTGTTGAGGTAGTAGTTTGCAACCAGGTGGATGTACCGCGTCTTGTTTCGGTTCGTCACAGCCACATTACCACCGCCAGGAATGATCTCAATCTCCTTTTGTTCACCAAATATTTCTTGCACAACCGTGTGGGTCAAACCAAGGTCCTCCACGTCGCCATCGTACGACTTCAGGAACATCAGATTCTGTACAACAGGGTATCATTAGTATGCAACTTTCGCTGTGCTAGATCTCGATCAAGCGTACCTTGTAAATTTCTGGATCCAGTGATGGCAGTTCGTTCAACTGGTTGAATGAATGTAGCAGTTTGGAGAGGAAAAAGTGGGCGAATTTCGGCTGGACGACAATACCTTCATATAACGCCTTACCCAGGATACGACCGACGAACTGGAACATTGTCAGGTGATCGCTCTCACGCGAAAAATGACTTGAGGCTGAATTGGGATTGGGATACAGCAGTTGATCGTGTGTCGTGAGGAAAAGTCCGTACTGTAGATCAAACGCAAGTGTCGACAAATCCAACCAAAACTCTTTGAAGAGTCCTCCAGCATCAATACCAACTTCCTCGCGACCAGCGGAATTGACGAATACCACATTAATGCGCTTCTTCAAGTTCGCTCGGATTGAATTTAGCTTCCTCAGACCATCTTCCAGAATAGCACCGCGATGAATACGGATGCGGTACACTGAGCAACTTTCATTTTGATGAATATCCTTATCGGCCTTGACAAGTCGCTGGAATAATTTGACCCGATCAGGAAATGGAACAAGGTATGGCATCGACTGGATTAACTTGTTGGCTCGGGGAGTGCCCAGTAAAACTTCTTCAATTAGCTGGTTGCTATCAAGTTCAGTAATAATCCTGTGACACAATGGCCCATCCCAACATTAGTGATCTTAAACATCTTCTGGCAACACCCACAACGTACCAGCTCGTGACGTTGCAAAATGGCTGGCGAGAACATCGATTGTATAGAACTCTCATCAAACGAGTCGCCATTTCGACAACGAACATGCCAAACGCAACTGAGTCAGATGACGGCGCAAGATTAGCGTGCGTCCAATACGCTTCGTGAAGTGCATGTTTCAGACTCAGAACAATCCTCTCGATCTGGCAAAGAGGCAGTGGGTACTCTTGTTCGTACATCTGCAGGAGCACCAAACCACGTTAATACATTCCCACAAAATACATCTCATGCGATGACCATGTAAGTCGCACCTCTTCATCATCCATCACGACCAAAAGATGCTCGTATGACATACAAAACAGCACCAGCATGCACACATAAGGATCCGAGCTGCGCGCATGGATTAAATCCACATTCTACAATGCATCGCATTATTAGCTTGCCGCAAAATACGGGACTATGGAACAGAAAATGTTTACCTTGGCAAAATCTTCAAAATTTCTGGTATCTTGCAAAACACACCACAGCATATGAACCAAAGAGACGGTTTGTGCCGTATTCCCTTCACATTCGACAACCTCAACATGATAAAAAGACAGCGTATTGAGTAGACGCATCGCGTAGGATTGCCGCTTTCCGCCATCATTTCCCCATCGAAAGAGGAATGTCCCGCACAGACATGATAATGCCTTAATATTCTCCAAAACGAAAGGGTCGGGACTTTTTGACAGCTTCATAATTGTTGCTCGCTGAACAGTTGTAGAAGATTGTTTCTTGAAATCATCAACCCCATTTGTAGCAATTTGGCGAGCTTGTTTAGAGGTATTTTGCAACTGAGCAGCTGCATCAGTACTGTTGTCCTCGCCATTGCCCTCCTGTCTGCGCCGTAAGCCAGTTTTTTCAAATAAGTTTCGGGCCCACGTAGCTTTCCCAATCGATTTCATCTTCTGCCACGTCACGGAAAGAGATGTTGACAATGACGATGCTGAAGCGATATCTCCGAAACCAAATTGCTCCTAGAAACGAGTGACAACTTATTAGATTTTAAACGTTATAATACAGGAGGTCATTCATCTTACCGCAATGGTTGATGCTTCAGGATTCATTGGTGTCGGCCGTTGAGTTGCCAACGAGTGGCGAAGAGCGCTAGGAGAAAAAGATAGGAGATGGTTACACATTGAGCGCAGGTACTGATCATTGACCAAAATTTGTAGCTGCTCGTTCAAAGCCTCTGGAAAAACCACGGGCACGGAGTGAGATTCGGATACTTTCGTCCACGAAACAGCCACTCCCGATGCAGCGTACGTTGCAGGTGGCACAGATTGAAGTAGTTTTGAGAGGAGTTGGACCTCGTTCAACACTACAGAGTCGGACTTTCCATCCACACTACATAGCAGCAAAACGGTGTCTTTAGTTCCAATAGCTATACCAAAATATAGCGAGCAGCTTACCGGTCAGAAAGCCAAAGGATATTTCCAAGAAACCAAGCTTCTGATGCAATTCCAGTGACAGGTGAGGCGGGAAAGTCGAACACCGACAAATGCAGTCCAGCATTAAGCAGTCTATTCCACAGTGATAAATTTGTGAGTTGAAGCAGCCGATCAGTTGCAACAGCTTGGTTCAAAAGCGGCACAGAAAAAACCTGGTATGAACGCATATACAATTGTCAGAAAATCTAAAACGTCTACAACATACTACCATCACTTACTTCCATCACAAACGCTTCAAGAATTCCGCTTGTCGTCGTAAGGAGATGTACCACAAAATCCACCAAAGCATTACAATACAGCGACTGCTTTGCATGTGATGCAATCGGGATCTGTCCTCGAGCTGATATCAACCCCTGCCGAACAATCTGTGTCACAGATGATTTGGGCATCTCACTATACAGCATCTTTCGAGCTTGTTGCGGCTGGAAACCAGTCAATCGGCCCGACAGCAAGTATTGTTGCATCTCGGGCAGCGTCTCCATCAACGCTCGCACAGCATTAAACCCTATAGAGACTTCAATTGCTGACGATGACGTGTTGCACTGAAGACACAAGTCCACAAATCGTCGGAGTTGCCAGTCTCTCTGTTTTCCCTCATTTCCTTTGATCCCCTCCGAAGAAGCAGCCAGCGAGTCTATAAGCAACGAACTCAACTGTAGCAGCCTTTCAGCATCTTCCTCACTTCCAGTATAGAAGAATTCTAATAGACGCAGCAACTGCAAAAACATAAAGAAATGTTCCTAGTTAGCACTTGTAAAATTCTCTTTTTTTCTCATTCCTGCAGCATTTCACCTCAAACAGAGCGTCATAAGGCAGCGGCATGTGGGGAAGCTGCAGAATAGCCTTTAACTTGGAGATATCGCCTAGTTTCGGGTCGAATTCGCTTCGCGTTTGTGTCCGTAAACCTCGAGCAGCGAGGCGTCCGCGTACAAACGCCTGTACCTTTCGCGCTGCTGTCTCCTGCTCCTTACGTCGACCTCTCGCTTCTCGCTGCTCTCTCGCCAGCCGCAACACGCGCGCGCGGTCATCCCGGCCACCGCCCCCACGCGCCAACTCAGTATCACGCAGGAACATCCTTCTAGTCTTCCAGGAAGCCTCTTCGTACTAAGAAATATTTCTAAATTCGTTTTCAACCAATTAGCGTCGATTAAAATGTAGCCATGTGCTTCAAGTTGAAGCGGAATGAAAAAGTATCTTAGACTATGTGGACAATGGCGTACAGAATGACACCACATCCG
>PCFV01000329.1:0-33100 GCA_002812785.1 Phytophthora litchii | reverse complement strand
TAAAAACCGTGACGCTGAGTACGACACAAGTCGTGTTAATGCACAGTTCCTCGACTTCCGATAAATTTACGGAGCCACTAAGTACGAGTCCTGGAAACAAAAAAACGACGGTTTTATTGGAGTCTAAAAGCCCAAACTGTTGGGTTTTTTTTAAAAAAAACCCGAAATATCCAACAGATTTTTTGGGTTCTATCAAAAAGCCTAGGTTTTAGTTTGGACTAATCAAAAACTTCGCCAACGGTTCCGAGCCAACTCCTGTTTGGAGTTTGGACCAATGAAAAACTCCGGCAGGGGTTCCGAGCCAACGCTGTTTGAAGCCTGCCGGAGTTTTTGATTGGTCCAAACTAAAAGCTAGCCTTTACGCTAAAACAATGCAAAATTGGCTATTTGAGGATTCCACTGCCTCATTGAGGAGGCCCCAAATCCACAAATGTGCACCACAATAATGTAGAGAATGTTTCGGCGACACAAGCGCAGACGTGTCTCTGCAGTTGAGGATGATGACGAGGAATGGGAGGCATCCGCCGACATTATCGATGACACCATGACGTCTATCCAGCTGCTGCTGAGCCGCAACGCTGACGGGTTTAGTGCACTCGGCCTTCCTCCGTTGGTAGTGTGGCACCAATTGCAAGTCTCAGTTGTGACCAAATTCATCTTGTAGTTCTTCAAATTAACCGTTTTTCCATGCAGATACACCATTCTACCAAACCGTACATTCGTCGACCAAAACGTAAACTAAATGTATTAGAACAATGGGTGGACTTTGTCTAACTTGCACGTTGCTTCTCAGGTGCATCGACTACGAAACAAAGGCAAGTTGGTGACATTCAAAATCCCATCGGGGGCAGAAGACACAGTGATTCTACGTGCAGAAGACTACGTTACAGAGGTGAATAAATACGGGAATATCTTTCGTGAACAGCTTCGTCAGCACCCGGGAGATGCAACTATTTCCTCCAAATTGAACGCGATGGCTGCGTTCGGACGAGTGTTACCACACCTCACTTCGCTATCAACTGTTCCGTTGAAAGTGTTGATATCGAGGATGAGTGAAAGTGCGGATTCTGTGAGTGAACAAGTGATTCGAGCTATGGTGATGTAAGACTTGATATGATTCATGATTGGAAATTTGGGTAACTAAACTGTTTAGGTATGTGTTGTTAGGCAGATTCAACGACTTGGATTCTTGTTACCGACGACTCACTTAGACGATGAGGCGTATTCTTTCTCTGTTCCTGGGCTGGGAAAGCTCGTATCTGCAATCAAGAAGACGAGAACGCTGATCTTGGGCACGTTGAAGCGTACGAAATACAAGGAGATGCACGAGCAGCAGCTGAAAAAAGCAAAGTTGAAGCACTCGCGCTTTCAGTTAGAATTTCATCTAGCGGACATGGAGGGCAGTGGGTTGATTCGACGAACTAAAGTTACGTCGGGCGTTCTGGTAACAATAGTTGACAAATAGACTGCTGTCTGAACGATTGCCCAGCAATGCAAATGAGGGTGCGTAATGATTATAATCTAGCAAACGTTTGGAGGAAATGTGTCCCATTCATCGGTATTCGCCATTAGCGACGGGTAGACTTATGTACGGGAGCAAAATTGCTCAATAACTTGAAAGCTTCGTCACCAAAAGTATTGCCACGTGCTTTTGCTCGTCCATCTATCTCAACCGCCGGCCTTCACCTTGAAAGGGAAGCACACCCTTGTCTTCCCCATCCTCTTTCATTTCTTCATCTTTCTCTTCTTCGTCCGGACCAACAGCTTCACCGTTAAGACGTTGGCCGATGGAACGCTTGACTTTCGTTCCATTATTGTTGCTGGCGCTACTGCTACCGTTGAGAGAGTATCCTCCGTTGCTGTTTCCTCCCAGACGAGTACCACCAGAACTGACACCACTGAATGTTGACGACTTTCCGCTAAGCGAATGACCAGTGCCGTGGAACGCCTCGTACTTGCGTAAACGAGCGGCGCGAAGTGCAGATGCATCCGTCGAGCTCTTCTCACCACTTTTCTTGAGGCGCAGCCCACTACCAAATCCAGCGCCACCAAGTCGAGCTGGTTTGACATCTTCGGCCTTCATTGTGGGAACACCTATGGTTGAAGAGTATCAACGATGTGAGCTCATAAATAAAGTGGACACATTACACATTGAGGATTACCTCCATAAGGGATATCTGACGGTATGGTGGGAGGAGCGGCTGCAGCAGCAGACGGAGGCACAGGAGGAACGTAGTCGGCTGGTGCCTCGAAATCCACTTCACAATCCGTCTCAATAATACAGGCAGCAGGCGCGGGCTTGACCTCACGCACATCCAGCATGTAGTTCTTGTTGTTGTACTTAAGGCAGATTGTGTCTCCCACTGTCATGCACGAAAACTTTCGAAGCGAGCCTTCCAATCTGCACGTGGAAACAAAAGAGTTAGTACACAGTATAGAACGTGTCATCTCACACGTAACCTACACTGCACGTGGGTTCGAGATATCCAGAAAGTCCTGTGACTGTGGTCGCAGCTTCACGAACGTCGCCTTTGGTAACGATACATTCTGGATATTGAGGATTCCGCCCTCTTTCACGAAAAGGTTTTGCATCATCTGTCCATATACACAGGAAGCACATTTAGAAAACGATCCCACTAAGAGAAACTTAAAACCATACCCAGTATGGCATGTAGCAGCTCCCCTCAGGAGCGCTGAACTCCAATACACCGCAGTGTGACGAGCGCTCCACCCCTTCGTTGGTCACCTTGAACAGCATCGGATACTCGATGTGCAGGCGTGCTGAACACAGTAAATTCTCAGTCTCTAGCTCCATTGCCACAATAAGTCCGTCGACCACATACCTAATGTCTCGAGTGCCGAAGGAGGCAGCAAAACTACGAGAATCCAGCAAAGTTACGTTAAAATCTCCTAGTTGGCACGAAACCAGCGAACGTACTCTTGTCTCCATCTTCCAAGTGTGCCTTGTCACAAAACGACACTGGATACACTCGGTAGTGCTCGTCGAAGCTGCCATAAAGCAAGACAAGATCCATTACAGTGAGTACTTGGCACTTGAGTCTGCTGAGACCATCGCACGCACCGCTGGGGGAAGTCGCCAAAGTTGAACTGCACGCCGAAGGGGTTGCCGTCTCCACCAAAGCCGCCGAACTGATGCCAATATTTCGCGACTTTTATTAGTTATTGCAGTGTTTATTGAAGAGCTAAAACGTGTCCATACCATAGCTGAAAGTGGTCACCCGATCCTGTGCTGACTGCTGACGTCGTTCAAGAAGAATGCAAGGGAGAAACCAAGGACAAGACAAATGGTGTTTTCGTACACCACATTTCGTCGGATTGGATGAAATACAGACCAATGACATCGAGCTATGGAGAAATGGCTACAGAAAAGGCAACTTCTCATCAAACACTGGTTTCTATTGTGTCCGTGACACTCTCTAAGACTGCTCTCGATTACGTTCGGATACTGAGACGCAGCTTGCGTCCCTCCTTCGCGAGCGTTTCGGGACCGTACTTGTCGATGTAGGTCATGATCTGGTCCTCGTTCGCGTCCAGAGGAATCTTGCCGACCTTCAAGTGCTGTATCCATTGGATTAACTTGTAAGAATGCAACTTTATACTCGATCACAACAAGACTTACCCGTGTGACTGCACGACGCAGGTCAGATGTGAAAATTCCGGGGGCCACGCCGTACCGGACGCAAAGACTCGTGGTGAACTGCTTCGGCAGCAGTGCACCCTGACGCCCCGTCTCAGCGAGATCGATGCGGTTCTGCTCCACACACGACTGGTTCTTGGTCTTAATTGCAAGTTTGGCCTGGTCTAGCTCGTACAGCACGACAGACAACTTGTCTTGGTCAAGGCGTTCATTGGACTCGTAGCAGCGCTCAAGGTAGGCACGCCATCGCTCCATCTTTTCCTCCATATTCCAACTGCTGGCGATCTCCTTGTAGATTACCTCCTCGCGGAATGTCTTCATCTCCTCGTCCTCGCTGCGGTTCAAGAGAATACGATGCACTAAATCTTTGCGCTCTTTTGCGAGGGAGGTATTCGGGTCCTCGTACAGTGAGACCGTGTGGAGCTTTCCTCCGAACGAGCTGCTCAGAAGAACGAGCCCCTCAGCAGGAGCAATTGGGACGCGCACTATACGGTTCGTCACTATTGAGTATTCACAACATAGATCCGTTAGCAAGATTCACCACACGGAATTTAACAGACGCAACTTACACAGTGCAGCATCAAACTCAACACGGGACATGCCCTTCGTCGCCACAGCCAGAGCACCTCCAACCATGCAGCGGATCTGGTTCAATAGGAAGGCTTGACCGACAATGTGTACACGCAAATGAGGTTCGCCGCAGAAATCCGGTACAAGACTACCCGAACACGAGTAAATAGATCGTCGGTGACGAGGTAGTAGCTTGCGCGTAAGTTCCTCTTCATCTTCAAACTGGCTGGACTCTTCAGAGTAGTCGTCGACAGTGGATTCCTCCTCCTCCGCATCTTCTTCTTCCGTCATATTGTCGGTTGTCGCCTCCGCCTTGGCGGCATTCCTTCGGTTTTGTGCATCTTGCTTCTTCTTCGCCTGCATCTTATAGAAGTACGATCGCGACCGCGTAAAGTTGTGGAAATCGTGCACTCCCTCATAGCGGCGGAGTGCACGACAGAACTCGGCAACAGCTTCGTCCGTGTCAAAATCAGCTCCATCCGATCCAACGATGCTATCTTTCAAAAATGACAGCGGCATGAAGTATTCATATTCGCGCAGCACACAGTTCTTGCGCGCAGAGAAGCGCTTATTCACTCTTGTGCAGGAAAACACGCGAATATTGTCTGGTAACGACGCGTTCAGAGCCTCTGTGAGTCCCTCGACGCGTCCAGACACCGGGTCCATTTTGTTCTCCTCGTCAATTAGCAATTTACCAGAGAACTGCAGCAGTCAAACAGCACCAATAAGATTTAACATCCTCGTCTAGAGCTTCCCATTGTACCAACTGTAGGAACGCACCACAATACAACCGGCATGCACTCCTTTGTCCGTTCGGCTGCTGCGTGCCCAGTCAATCTTGCCCAGGTCTTCAAAGTTGGACTCACGCATAGCTCCCGCCTTGAAGATGGCGCGACGCACCTCGTCCTCGATGGTCTCCACGTTGTCGTTCAGCTGCAGTCCGTGGTAGCCTGTGCCCATGTAGCCGCTCACGATCGCCACCTTGCGCTTGACTAGCTTGGGAGCTGCATTCGAGAGCGGTTCCGCCCAGCGACGACCTGCCGCATCGTCACCGGATGCAGCAGCGAGGCCGCGACTAAAGGAGCTGCGCAGAGCTGGACGTCCAGGACGCAGAGCGAAGCGTGTCAACATCGTTAACTTCGACCAGTGGCTTTGGACCGCTGACATTAATGCGCCATATGTTTCTAGTTCATCTCGATTTAAGTAGGATATAGTGAAATTAGGAGACTCAAGTGTAGCCACACCAGATGGAGGACTTGCCTTTTGTCTTCACTCGACATTTGGCAGATCGAAGCTCACGTCCAGCTGATTCCCATGGCTCTCCGCGTCCTCTCACACGCTCTCCGTGCACGTGCTCTCCAGTCGGCCAGCCCCGCGGCTTGGCGTGCGGCCTCGCAGCGCCCTGCGGCTCTCGCCTTCTTCTCGACCAAGTACACGCCGCAGCACGAGTACGTGACGCTCAACGGCAAGGAGGGCACCATCGGAATCACCGACTTTGCTCAGAACTCGCTGGGCGACGTTGTGTACGTGGACCTGCCGTCAGTGGGTGACAAGTTCGCCAAGGGGTACGTGCTGCCTGCAGTTCTGCTGGTTGTACTGCATGGATCCTGACGTTTTGTGTGTCATTGGTTGTGAAGCGACGCGTTCGGCGCTGTGGAGTCTGTCAAGGCTGCCAGTGACGTGTACTCGCCTGCTGCGGGCACGGTCACGGCCGTGAACGAGGTGAGCAGAAGATGTAGAGGGGTAGGAGTGGTGTTTGTGTTGCTAACTGATGCTGCCGCAGGATCTGGCTGAGAACCCAAACCTCGTGAACGACGAGGCCATGACCGGCGGTTGGTTCATCAAGCTGGAGGTTCGTTGCAGTTGCAGTTGCATTGGAGTCTCAACATAATGTGCTGACTGTGTTTGTGTATTTCTTTGCTGCAGCTGGACGACGTGTCGGACCTGGATGATCTGCTGGATGAGGCTGCCTACAAGGAGCACTGCGAGAACGAGGAGCACTAGAATCCGAGGCTGCTGATCTCCACCAGCATAGCTGCTGCAAATTCGCAACCTTAATACCAGACCCATTTTCTCCTGGCTCTCCTGCGTTCTACCTCGTTCCTTGATTACAAAGCTCTTGCTATTCCTTGATAGGATGCCACTGTGATTGGAAGCATGAAGGTAGTGCATTGTTGTTCGAATGTTGCTTGAATCCATGCAACCTTCAGTCCACATTCGATCCACATCTGCTTCAAATTCAAATATTGTGCATTGTTGTTCGAATGTTGCTTGAACCCATGCAACCTTCAGTCCACATTCGAACCACATCTGCTCCAAATTCAAATATCGCGCCAAGACAAAAAAGCCAACATCGGACCAAATCTCGTCAGCATGGACGCGTCGGACGCCAACGTCAAGGTCTTCTGCCGCGTGCGACCGCCCAACGAGCGCGAGCGCGGCGTCAAGACCAGCACTCTCAGCGGTTCTGCAGGTTTCCTGGCTCGCAACAGCGCGGCTGCCGCCTCCGCGTCTTTCGCCAAGAAATGCGTGACTGTACCGGCCTCAGACCCCATGCAACAGACAGTCTTCCTGCACAGCAAGCACGGGCCTGCCAGGACCTTTACATTCGACCGCGTGTTTGGCGAGGACGCGAGCCAGAACGACGTGTTCGAGACTGTGGGGGCGCCTATCACTCAGGCTTGTCTCGAGGGCTACAACGGCACCATCTTCGCCTATGGACAGACGGGATCCGGCAAGACGTTCACTATGCAGGGACCTGATGACGTCATTGATACAGAAGCACACAGTCTTACACAAGAACAGCTCGCACTTCGTGGTCTCGTGCCGCGAGTGTTTGATTATTTGTTTGACAATGTGGTGGCCACAGACAACAGGAAAAATGTACAGCACACGTTCGCATGCTCGTTCCTCGAAATTTACAATGAACGGGTATATGATCTACTAGATGGAGGTAGCACAAATGCAGCAGGACTGCAATTGAGAGAAAATGGACGCAAGGGTGTCCATGTGGAAGGGCTGATTGAGAGTGTGGTGACCAACTCGAAGAAAGCAGCAGAGTTGATGACTGTCGGAGCGCAGAACCGACGAGTTGGACAGACTTCTATGAACAGAGAAAGCAGTCGATCGCACAGTGTATTTATCCTGCAATTGCAGACTAGGGAGATGTCGGCCGAAGGTACCAAGATTCGCACATCAAGCTTTAATTTGGTGGATCTAGCAGGTTCAGAGCGACAACGGAGTACAGATGCAGCAGGAGAGCGGTTGAAGGAAGCTGGTAGTATTAACAAATCACTATCTGCACTTGGTAATGTCATTTTGGGATTGTCGGAGCGATCGGTGGGCAAGCACCGCCACGTGCACTATCGCGATTCGAAGCTAACTTTCCTCTTGAAAGATTCGCTTGGCGGCAACTCTAAAACATTCATGGTTGCAACCATCTCACCAGCTGAAGATTCTGCATTTGAGACGCTCTCCACTCTCAAGTTTGCTCAGCGAGCGAAGATGATCCAGAACAGCGCCGTCGTCAATGAAGATTCTGTCGGTAGTGCACTCTTCTTGCAAGAAGAAATTCAGCGGCTCCGACGACAATTGCAGCAAGCGCACCAAGAAATTGCCCGTAACATCCCTGGGTCTAATTTACTTCACCAGCAAGGAGCAACACCGCCAGAAGTCTCTTCAAGCCAAGACGATGTCGCTTCAACGAAACAGCAATTACTATCATGTGATCCTAGAATTGATGCCCGATTTCGTGAGTTGGAGGAATCGTTTGCGACAACTGCCGAGAAAAATGATAGATTACAGCGTTCATGTGAATATTTACAGCTTCAAAATGGGAATTTCCAGGCACTCTGCGGAGAACTAAAGCAACATATTGCTCACATGAAAATGATGGTGCGACTGCGAGGAGTTGAAGTGCATGAATATGAACCTTCAGCAGATGCCATTGAATGGAGGATGAAGTATGAAGAGGTGGAGGAGCGCTTTATTGAACTCCAGGAAGAATTCCAGCGTAGCAGAGTTGAAGGTGCTGACGTGTCGGGAAAAATCAACAGCGAAGTGGAAAACCTCAACATGATGCTTCTCGGTCTTACGAAACAGCTTGCATTTGTGTTGCGCGACAAGCACGATTTACAAGATCGCCTGCTTGAGAACCAATCTGACAAGGACGAAAGTATGGATGGATCCTCATCGCAAGAAGTTGCCGATGCAGGCTTCTCCGCCCGATTGGAGGAAGCACTAAAGCAGCAGGCAAATGAATATCAAACAAAGCTAGACTCGGTCGCATCTGTCAATGCATGTCTTGAAGAGAGAGCAGCTGAAGCATCTCTAGAGCTGCTACAGATTAAAGAGGTCAAAGCTTCATGGTCAGTTCAACACCATGATCTCGAAAGACAACTTGCGGATGTCAAAGCAGTTCTGCTGAGCTCAGAAAAAGCTGAGTCTTCGACTAAGGAGCTGCTGATTAAAGAGAGGGGCGAGGTTGAGAAGGTGAAGATCCAGTTAGCGAGAGCGCGTGAAGGTATCCGCCTCGAATATGAGGCTGCGTTAGCAGATTCTTTCACTGCTAACCGGGATCTTGAACACTCTAAAAAGCTGTTACAGCAGCAACTTAATGTCATGGTTGCGGATCTCAAGCAACGTGAGCACCAGGCCCAAGAGGCTGAAAATGTGATTGCCGAACTGAAAGCGGAAACAGTTCATCTCGAAGAAGCAAATCAGAAGTCAGCATCACAGCTTCGAGATACCCGAAATGAACTAAAAGAAGCTACTCTGCAAACTGCCCAAATGCGAGAGGACATTTATGACCTTGACAACGCGATTGATCACCTGAAGCGCTCAGAAACTGCAATAACAAAAGAAAAACTTCTCCTGGAACAGAAGCTGGAGGAGTTTAGCAATTCCATCAAACAGTTCCAAAACGATGCTGAAGTCTCCGCCCAAAATCATTTGGAAGCTATTAAGTCGCTGAAGCGCAAAGCAAAAGAGGAAGAGCACAGGTTGGTCGAGGGATTCGAGAGGCAACTTCGTGTAAAGGACGAACAACTTGAGCAGCTACGTGCTGAGTTTGATGGCCATCGAACGGAGGCAAATGAAAACGACCGTCTTCATAGATCAATCCTGGAAGAGAAGGAGGCCGTACTTACAGCACTCCATCGCCAGATTGCTGACCAAAGCCAGAAAGCCAAACTTGTGTTAGAAGAAACCCAGGAGAAACTCTCCGATGCTCTTGCTAATGTTTCTAAGCTATCAAAAGAGAAGGATAAAGTCGAATCAGAGCACGCTAGCGCGGTGCAAGAAATCGAGACTCTCCAGAATGGTATGAAGAAGCTTCAAACTGAGAAGGAGGCAATGACAAGCGAGATTCAGAGTTTATCAGAGTGTACGACGCAGTTGACCGCGAAAGCAAGTGAGTTAAATGATCATAATGCGGAGATGCAGATGAAGTGCGAGCAATACCAAGCTCAACTTTTCAATTCGAAAGAAACCATCAAGAAGTTCACAAAAGAAGTTGAGAAGCTGCAACATCAAATTACATCGCAGTCGAATGAGGTAGCAGAACTCAGCCAAAATCTCACTTCGGCACAGGAAGAAAACCGTCAAGCGGCGATTACACATGTCGATGAGCTTGCCTCGAGTGCAAAAAAGATTGAAGAGTTGGAGCAGGAACTCGGAGCAAGCAAGGATACCGTGGGAAATCTGGCTGATAAGCTCGAGAAAGCTGAGAATAAGATACGAGATGCCGAAGGTACTGCCTCGCACCAGCAGCAGGAGATCAGAATGTACAACGGAATCCAGTCCACTTTGCGTGACGAATTGAAAAAACTTGTGTTCGATCGTCTGGAGTTGACTGAGTCTCTGAAAATCGAGCAAGAGTCTAAACAGGATGTGGAGCTAAAGTTTGTGGAAGCTCGAGGAGAGTGGACGGAAGAGAAGAGGAAGCTAGCGCAACTTTCGCAGGAATCGGTCTCGGCTCTTGAAAAGCGTGTCGACGAGTTGGTTTTAAGTGTGAATACTTTGTCAGCTCAGAAACACACACTGGAGCAAGAAAACGAGACCCTCAACACATCGGTTGCGGAGCAGGATAGGAATATACGAGAGCTCAATGATGTTGTCGTCGACAGGGAGAACAAAATCCGTGCGCTTGAGACCAGCATGGATGGCTCAGCAGCTACACAGGGCCAACTGGCTGACACAGTTGCTGAGCTGAGAAGCAATATGTTAGATCTCGAGCAGCAGTTGGAGGGTCAGCAAAAGACTGTGTCAAAACAAGAAACGGAGCTCGTGGAGAAGGAGACTGCAATTTCGGATAGAGACGACATCATTGCCTCATTAAAAAAGCGTGCGCATACCAACGAAGCTGCGTGGGATCTGAGATCTCGCGAATATAAAGCTGAGTTGGAGGCCACGCATGGGCGGGTGCAGGCATTTGAACAGTTGCTTGAGGAGAAGACTGCGGTGTTCGCGAATGTTGAAGGAGCGTTAGTGACGGAGAAGCACTCACTCAAACAAAGGATAGAGGAAGGCGAACAAATCTTGGCACAGCAGACCGATCAGCTGATGCAGGAGATCAAGCAGCTTGAGTTGACCATCAAAAATAACGATGAACAGCTTCATCTAGCCAATAGGTCTGTGGCGGATTTGAAGGATCATTTGGCGCGTGATGTCGAGGACAACAGTAGCGCAAAGGTTAAAGAGTTGCAAGCTGCAATGGAAGAGTTGGTGACCAAGCACAAAACGACCGTGGCCGAGAACGTGAGCCTTAAGGAGAAGACAATGGCCGAGCTGAAGAAAAAAGAAGAACTCCTCACTCGTCGCAGTAGTGAAATTGATGCCGCCGAGGAGCACATCAAGTCAGTTCGGAAGGCGTTGGAAGCACAGCAAGCAGCAGCTGATAGTGTTTTGAAGGAAGCTAAGGCGAAGGCAGTGTCTCAAGATGCGCTTGGGCAAGCGAAGCGCAAATTCCTAACGGAGAAGGTGAAGATGCAACGAGAGATTCAAACCCTTACCAAGAAGTTTGAGACGGTATCGAAGGAGAATGAGAAGCTGGTTGGTCACCACAATAGCCGCCAGAAAATTCAACACCATGTGAAGGTGAAGGAGGAGAACAACCGTCTTTTGGACCAGGTGCGGCAGCTATCGGACGAAAAGGTAAAGCTACAGCGCTCACTCGAGAAACTGCGGACGATGCTCAAGGAGAAGGAAAACATTGGTTTGGAGTCGACAAGCAATACGCCACCATCCGTATCGCCTATCTCGAACGCTTCTTCAACTCGATCGGAGTTGACGAAGAAGGTCAAGCGTCCTAGTCTTGGTAGTGCGTCAGGTGCAACTGCAGGAACATTGGCTTCTACAGCAAGAGCAGCAGCTAGACTAGCAGCTCGAGGTCGGCCTATGAGTCGGTCAGCATCTCCAGGTCCAACCAAGAAGCGGATACGGACACATGCAAGTTCATCAGGGCCAGGCTGGCAGAGATAGCTCTCAGTCACGCACCATCCCAGCACGCGTAACGACTCAAGTGGATGGATTAGAATGTAGGCAATGAGTAATTCATGTGAAGTTCATTTATCGAGGTGGTCTTCGTGACCGTTGTCCATGTCTTCGCTACTCGATGTGGCCAAGGCGATGAACGCCGAGGCTGTAGGTAACTCAGCGCCTTTGTCACTTGTCGACATTGCCAAAGGTGAACATGCTGAAAGTGGTTCGAAGCCATTGACTCTGGTAGACGTGGCTAAGCAGGAGTTGCAAGCACCGAAGCATACACTACACCAGTTGGCACAAGAAATCGACCAAGAAGATCGATCAAGGATTCAAGATGCTCTTGAGTCAACAGCCAAGGAGGTTAAAGTGGAGCACCAGGAACTTCGCTCACAGACTCTAAAAGAAACAGCAGCTACTGTTCACCAGGAAGAGGAGCAAGCAGCACAACTGTTGTGTCAGAAAGCTGTATCTGTGGTCAAAGCGAAGCACGAGGTGGCGGATCCTGAGAGCAACAAGGAGAATGACGATGATAATGGCTACTCAAGTTTTGAAGACGACGACGGCAGTACCCCAACGAAAGACACCAAGAAGCAAAAGAACATTGTGACTGCCGACGAGGACGACCCAGCTGATGAAGAAGAGACCTACGATCCACCACCGCGGACAACTCCGAGTGAGTCCAAAGAAAGTAAGGAGTTTCTTCGAGGCGTGTACCGTGCCGACAAGAATCAGGTCCGAGATATGCTCGATAGCGAAAGCGTCGACGCCAACATCGCAGATCAGGTAGAAATCCACCGATCCAGTTGAGTTGTTGCTCTTTTTCACTTATTCGTTCTTTGCAGCACGGCTGGAGTGGTTTGCACTGGGCTGCATCTCAAAACCACGTCGATATCTTGAAACTTTTAGTTCAAAAAGGCTGTGAAGTCAACGCCATCGACCAGGTACGTACGTTTATCCGTGTGCATCTCACTTCTCCGACACTCACTCTTCTCGTAGATCAACGGATGGACTGCTCTACATGTGGCCGTAGTGCGTGAGTCCGTCTCCTGCATCCAGATCCTCCTCTCCGCAGGTGCCAACCCTCGTATTAAAGACAATTACGGCGACACTGTCTTCGAGTGTCTTCAAGCTGCGAGCAGGAAGCAGAAAGTCAAAATGCTGCAGCTGCTTCAAGAAGCCCGCAGCACCAATTGAGTTAGTCCCCAAGTCTTGTGTTTCTGTCTTTTTCTGTGTATTTACTGCTGCGTTCTCCTCACGCCTATCGCTACACAACGCCACAGCGTCTACGAGGACGCTCCGAACGATCCGACATTGTCCTTCTTGTCGTTCTTCTCCACCTTGACCGACTCGCGGTACTTCTGCAGATAGAGCTTCAGCGGCTCCACGTACGAGTCAAAGCCCAACGTGCTCATGGCCCAGATGATGTCGTCGCCGTTGATGGTCTTGCGCTTCTCCTGCTGGCACTTGTCGCTGGCTTCGCTCGTGATGAACGAGATGAACTCGCTCACGCATTCCTGCACTGTCTCTTTGCCGTCCTTGGCGATCTTGGCCGTCGAAGGGAGCGACACCTTCATGATCCGAGAGATGTTGGCAGTCGGTAGGAAACGGTCCTGCTCGCGGATCTCGTCGTCGTTGTGCTCCTCTTTGCTGGCCATCGTCGCTAGTCTCTATGCGTCCTTCCAGCGACTTTGTGACTTTGGTTTTGTATGCGACTTCGCGCGAAAAGTGGTGGGGGAAGAGAGACGGGATTGGATAAAAGTGGTTTAAATGAAGAGAGGTTTTGACCAATACGAATGGAATATGTGACGTGGTGCAGCTGTAGACGACAAAGGATGATGACCGTCAGAAAACGTGAGGGACGCAACGCACTTGAATGGTAAAGGCGAACTTCAGTTGATATCCCTCGTCAGTACGTCATAGCTCTTTCATCTCCCAACTCCCATCATCTCATATGTCTGGCAAGTCACTTAATCCTCGTCGTCTACTTCGTCTTCGCTAACATCGTCAGTTTTGAAGAACGTGTATGAGAGCGTGATATTGTGCACACCATTCATAGACGGATCGTCACAGATCTCGGGGTCGATGAAGAAGAACACAGGCATGTCGATCTCCTCATTCGGCTTAAGTCGCTGTTCCTCGAAGCAGAAGCACTGAATCTTGTTGAAGTACACGCCAGCGGATGGCGGGTACACATTATACGTAGCAACACCCGTGATAGCCTTGTCTGTCTTGTTCTTGGCTGTATAGAAGGCCAGCGCCGTCTCACCAGGGGCCAGCAGCAAGTCGCGCTGTTGCGGCCTGAAGACCCACGGCATGTTGGCACTCACACCACCGTCAAATGTAATACGAATGGGCTTGGTGTCCTCTCTAGGTGTAAGTTTATCTGCCACGAATTCCTCCACACGCTGTGTAGTACCTCCGAAACCCGTCATCTGGCAGAAAATCTTGTACAGCGGCACAGCAGCATACGAGATACCGACCCACGCGATGGCTGTGCCAGCCAGGTACATGACAGCACGACGATTGCGCATCTTCATGGACTCCCGACGCGCCTCCTCCGCTGCACGCTTGGAGATGCAGCGCACGCCGCCCAGTCCGACGGGATGATGAAGACGTAGCAGCGAAGACGTCGAAGCGCTAGCGCCATGGCGAGCAACGCGCAGCACCAGCGAGGGATGCATGTCTATCTCGCCAAGCTAGGAATGCCAGCCCCAGACTTGACATCCGACAACAGAAACCTAGTGAATGGAATAATAAACCGTTTCAAATGCTATATGATAGGATATGGCTGCGAATGATTGCACCAAAAACGCAATCACGTGGTTTGTCAGCAAAATGGAGGTGGAAGATGTTGCTAGTCTCGAAATGAGAAGCTTAAATTCGAGCGATATGCACAGCAATCGGAAACCTACACATGGAAACCGTTCAGAGTATGGGAATCTGCAAGTTATCCTGACAATACTGACACTTGGTTTTTGAGACCACACATTTTACACACTTTGACACCATTTCTGATTCGCTATTGTGACTGCAGCACAGTCGAGATCTTGGAGGGGTGCAAAAGCAGCACTCAGCTTCACGATGGTGTTCTACAGCAAGATGCAACGCACGGTAAGCTTCCCATCGGCCCTCAGTAATTGCACCTCTGTACTGCACAGATCTCACTCCATTGTGCACAGCGATTTCTATTGGTTTACTTGACCGAGGACTCGTTAGGCTTCAAAGTCCGAGCAAACACGAATGGCAAGTTCGTGGTGACGTCCATCGAGGAGAAATCGCCTGCGATGCGGTCTGGATTGAAAGTTGGTGGGGATGATTGTTCTCGATGAACTTATAATCGCAATTGTAGAACTCATACGTTGCTCTGCAATGCAGGATACGTTTGTGAGAGCTACTACAAGGACAGAATGGATGCTGACGATGCTGAAGAGCCGTGGGCTAGCGACACCCTCAAGTATTTGGAGAAAATCGGCATACCAACGACAGACAGCAGAGGAAATGTGCGACGTCGGGTGTGTATTATCGTTGTTGGTAATAGCTGTAAGACGGACCCACAGCGAACCAAGTTTTGCCATGACAACAAGGTTTGCAGTTCAGATTAGTTGCGAGTTTTCAGGTCTTAACTGTACTGTCTGGTGATATGGCATTAGAGGGATCTTAACTTTGAGAAGCGACTTCAAGGACACGATAGCAGCAAAAAGAAGCGCGGTATGACATCTACAGCAGTGTTGAAGACCAAGAGAGCGAAGCTAGATCCGGATTCCGAGGACAATGATGACGCAGGAGAGCAGTTGGATGAATCAGATGTGGAAATAGAGGAGGAAGCGAGTTTCCAAGAGCTCAGTGATCGAATTAATCAGTTCGTTGGAGCTACGGATCCATCTGCGGCCTCTGTCATTTAGACCTAGATCCGCTGGCTAGAATGAATCTCAAGGCAGTGGTAATCTCGCTATGCAAAGAGATGCGTAATTTTGCTACTGGAAGCAACCACGAAGCCAACAGTGAAGACGCAGACATGGTATGGATGCACCAAGTTGCTAGCTGCCGTTATGGAATGGTGGTTTTGCTGACACTGTGCTTGTGTTTTCCAACGATATCATCGCTGTAGACCAATGCGGTGGCACATTTGGAGATGCTTCACAAAAAGGTCGAGATGATGATTGAACAATGTGAAAAGACCACCGAAGGATTCAAGCCCGAGCAAATGACAATTAAATGCTAATTTGGACCTCGTCAAGCGTTGCAATGACGCCCTTACAGCAACATCAAACTTTTTGCTTAAGGCTCCTATAAGTGAAGCTGAGCAAGAGCGTCGGCAAAATGCAACTCTCCAAAGGCATCAAGCTCAAGCTAAGCAGCTTGAGGAAATCCTTACGCAGTGCAGCAAAAATGTCGAGGAATGCAGAGCTGCTGTGATACAAGTGTCCAAGAACACAGAAGACGCGATGGTAAGCGTTCGTGAGAAAACGGAGGCTTTTTTGAATTTGGCATCACGAGAGAGCCAAGACGCTGTAAATCGCGCTAGCACCATCTTAAGGACATCCAAAACCACCGAACAAGCTTGCAAAGAAGAGTTACTTCTTGCCGAACATGAACACGAGCTTGCCAAAAGAGTTATAGCATTGTTTTCCGAAGCTCTCGCAGTTCGGACAGACTTGCAGAAGGTAAAGCCGATTGATAACTTTTGTGAAGCTTATCCTAGCAAAACTAACGCATAAGCTGTTATTTGTTGTAGATGGTTGCTGCTGGCCACTATGAGCAACGAGCGAAGGAGTCCTTGGTACGATACGTTATCGTGTTGACGCGAGCTGTTCGGGCATTTTTTTGGCGTCATTCTTACAGCAGCAACAAGATGTGAAGGAGCTACAGGAAAAAAATGTCGAGCTCATGGATCTTGTTCGAAGGTATGGCTCCACTAGAGCCATAAAACAGCAATTTCTGGAGAGATATTCAAGGTGGACTCGATGAATTACAGAGGCAGCGTATTGAGACAATGTGGTCTCAGCATAAGCTATGGAATACTCGAAGTCTGAATATGCTCACTCCTGATGTGAAATTGCTGCTGGAAAGATGCTACCAAGATGTCCTGGACATGTTGATGAAGAAGGGCGATGACCACCCTGAATGGGACGAAATCCGCAAGTCCTTTGAAGAGGTACGACGACAATTTCGTTCCAGTGTATTTGGCCGCTAACTTGCTCTCGACTGTGCAGGATGTGTTTGAGAAGGGAAATGACGACACAGAGGAAGAACCAACAGCGTAGTAGAATAGAGCGACGTCTCACGACAGGTCAGTCAGCTCGTGTTGAACGCCGCAACGAAGATACTTTACGATTACTAACCTGTTAATCACGCTGAGATGTCCGTCCACGCAGCCTCCTAAATTGTTTCTTGTCCATCTTGACGCCTGTACACTCACCACGAAGAATCAAACACTAAACGCAATCGGAAGACACTACACGAGAGCTAGTCCACAAATCCAGCTGGGCGCCAAACGGTGCATTATCGGTTATCGCCTGGAGCTGGAGCTGCTTCGTTGCTTTCTCACAGTTGGCTCCTGTCCTCGTAAAGCTCTGTCTCAACCAGACGCACCAAAGTCCGTCCTTCGAGTCGTCACTCCTGTACTTGTGCTTACTCGTTCTCCTCAGCACGCACGCGAGCGTTGGGGTTGGTCACGCGCACGTTGAGCTGCTCAGCGCGCTCGATGATCTCGCGACGCTTGCGGCCCGACACGTTGTGGGCGATCTCAGCGCAGTACTTGCGGTTGTGCATGAGCAGCACCTCAAGCTCAGCCACGTTGTTGACCACGAACTTGAGGAAGCCGTTGGGCAGCAGGT
Source organism: Phytophthora litchii (assembly GCA_002812785.1). Classification (NCBI taxonomy): domain Eukaryota; phylum Oomycota; class Peronosporomycetes; order Peronosporales; family Peronosporaceae; genus Phytophthora; species Phytophthora litchii. The sequence continues at coordinate 15,553 of PCFV01000329.1, read as the reverse complement.
GACGCGTCTTCTTGTTGGAGCCGTAGCCGATGTTCGGCATCTTGATGGCGCCCTTGAATTTCCGGCGCACACGGCCGTCAATACCCTTGGGACGACGCCATGACTCCGGCACGCGCTTGAAGCGGTTGGACTGGTGACGTTTGAACTTCGTCACCTTCTTCTTGACGATCTTCGGGCGGACGACGGGAGTAACCTGCACCATCTACAGCAAGAATCGATTAGGTTCCTGTGTCATTCCTTCCCTGTGTGTCCTGTGCCTGTTGACGCCATTGCCTGTACACTTTGCGCTCTGTCCTATGTCAGGACTTGTGTGTGTGTTCATGTTGACGTGTAGCTCGAGGCTACAGCGAGGCATGAGCTCGTCCCTTACCTTTGAATTGAGGAAGCCTTTGTGATTTCAGCACTACTTGGCCGTCTCGAATATCGGAGGTAGGGACGAGAGCGTGCTCGCCATTCAATCGCTTGCTCAGCTTTCAGCCACTCAAATGCCGCCAAAATGAAATGGAGCTTTTCGATTCGGTAAAATGATTCCAGCGAATTACGCGATGTGATTGGCTTATAGAATATTATTGGCCAATCGGAGAACGACAAAGCAATTGCTCCAACATGAAGATGCCATCTATGCGGGTGCTGCGCGATGGCGCTCGTGAGTGCAGCTTCCTGGTCGAAATCCAAGTTGTTGCTGCAATGCTGACCTTTGCAAGTGTCGTCTTGATGTGTTTGCGTGTGACTCAGAGACTGGAATCTCACAGAAGCTCGTGGTTATGACGTACAACGTGTTGGCGCAGTGCTACGTGCGCTCGACCTTCTTCCCGTATTGCAAGGCCAGTGAGCTCCGGTGGAAGAATAGGTCCAAGAACTTGGTAGGCATCAATGCACTATAGTTGTTGGTTGCTGTGTATTTTCACTAACAGTGTGATTGCTGTTGGTTGAGCAGGAAGCTGTCTTTGCTTCGAGTCTGCCTGTCTCGCCTGATGTCATCTGTCTGCAGGTAACAAGGCTATTTCATTTCACCATGACAATGATTGCAAGTAGGCAATAGCAATACTGATAAGGCTTTGCTACCCCTTCCGATGCTGCATGTTGGAACAGGAAGTCGATAACTACAACGAGTTTTGGGCTGCAGCAATGAAGAATCTGGGCTACGACGGGTGAGTTGGTGACATTGCATTGAGTGAGTTGTTAATCGATTGGATCGTCGGTTTGTACTCACGTGGATTTGCTGATATTGTGGTGCCATGGCTGCAACAAGCATCTTTGTTAAGAAAACTAGCACCAAGCCTGACGGTGTGGCTGTGTTTTGGAACGATAAGAAGCTAAAGGTGAAAGAGTCCAAGCAAGTTAGTCTGGACTTGCCCAACGGTGACGAGTCAGGTAAGAAACCTAGTATTGTATTTGTGCCATTATCTGGTGAGTAAGGCGACTAACCTTGCTGCTTTTCATGAGCAGATATTGACCACGAACTGCTTTCGAGGGCTTCAGCGAGAGGAAGCGTCGGTGCAATTGTTCACTTTGAGCACCTCGAGACACAGCTTGAGTTTGTGGTCGCGACGACGCACTTGTTTTGGGACCCGATGCAGGAAGATGTGAAACTTCTACAGTCGCGCCGAATGTTGCGTACAATCGAAGCGTTCACGAACGCGCTGACCACGTCAACACCTATCATTTTCTCCGGTGACTTCAACTCGCTACCGGACAGCAAAGTGTACAGCTTCATCACGCGTAAAAACCACTTTAACAGCGCCTACGCACAGTACGACTCGGACGGCGAGCCCCCGTTCACTAATGTCAACGGCGATGCCAAGACAGATGACGGCAAGCAAGTCCCGCGCTTCATTGGCACCCTTGACTATATCTTCTATCGCTCTCCTAGGTATGTGCTGCCTCATTTGGGAAATACAATCTCGGCACTAAGTTTTCCTTGCAACAGGATTCGACCGGTTGCACTCATGGAGATCATGTCACTCGAAGATGCCAGCAAAGAGGTTGCACTGCCTAGTACCATCTCTCCGTCGGACCACCTACCGCTCCTGTGCGAGTTCCACATCCTACCAGTTTCAAACTAAGTTGAAGTGGAGATGGCTACATGCCCAAATGTACCCATGTCTCCTTTCCACCCAATCAAAATCGTACTTTGAGATTACCATATATAGCTCGTCATTCTCTACTAGCTGCGTCGCCTATACGCTCAACATGGGAGCGTCAAGTTCGCTGCCCACAGGCACGGGATCGGCGGCAGTAGAGCAGCTTTTCGCGTCTGCGCAGGAGAGAGTTGCCTTCGAGAAGATCGTGGGCGAGACGCCGGTTCCTCGTGAGGACGCGGTGTACCACACGGTGTTGACATCCCCCAAACCGCTGACTCAGTTGACGCAGACGCAGGTGGAGCTGCTGACCCGCGAGTATGGAGAGACTTTAGGTAAGTTCAATGCATTTCAACAATATCACAGTCATTATACAGTGTTGATGGTGAAATTTGGACTGCAATTGATGCGTTGATAGCCCAGAACAGCCTTCAGTCCGGGAATTTCCGCGTGCTGCTGCGCTACGTTATCCACACGTTGCCGTTCAGCTGCAAAGTGGCCAACATGACGGACAGTGAGTTGGCAGCATTTGCACCGGGTGCAGTGGGACCTAACCCTGTGGATGGAAAACCGCAGAGTGTGAACTCGCACTTGCATAGAGCTCTCAACGCGTTGTTTTTGGTTCGACAGTTCACGATGAGATTTGTAGAGAGGACCGACGAGTGCTCGTTACTGGCTCACTTTAATCATCAGCCAACGACGGAGTTTCCTGACGCTCGCAGTAATGTCCCTACTACACATTGTTGTTTGTGTTATAATTTCGCTTATAACACACTGACTTTTTTTGCATTCTTGACGGAGCAGATAGCTTGTCGATCCAAATGGAGGATGACCACAAGATCAAATTTGATGCGTTTGCGCCAGAGGATTCTTCAGATGACCTGGCGGTTCGCTTTCTGGATGCCTTGCTCACGAGTATCATTGAATTCACGCCGAGGTGCGTCTTGACCTTGCCAGACCTATCATATCCTTTGAAACAGATCTAATGCTCAAGTGTATGTGTGCTTGTTTTGATGCAATAGTGATAAGACGTACGAGTTGCACGTGGAGGTAGTGAACACGCTCTTGGTGCTTTTGTCTCCTGTTGCATATCCGCGGGACCATTCCAAGCAAGCCAGTGACCTACGTGCGCACAACCCATTCTTGTACATGTTGATGGTATCTGCTTTGCCTGATGGCAAAAAGTCATATTGGGCATCCGGTTTGGTGCGTCGCTTGTTGCAGAATAGTATCGATGCGGTTCAGGCTACCGGACCAAGCTCTTCTTCAAATACTACACTGATCGCTCAGCGAAAAGCTCGCGAAGTGTCACTTATTGCAATGTCTGGAATCTCCGATCAGGTGTACGAGCAAGAACAATTCTCTTATTTTACGCTGGAAGGCGTAGGCTCTATTGCAGGTGTGTACAGCAGCTTGTGATATCCCTACCTGGCGGACTTCTTATGACTTTGTGTGCTATTCAGCGTCGATCTTCCATTTCCCGTGGAGCTTTATTCGGTACTTTACCACTCGTGAGGATACTGCCAGCCCGCTCGCCGACCGCAGTGTACTGCTCCTACTTGTGCTGCTCCAGAGCTGCCGAGATAGCGACTCTCCGGTGGCAAGTAACCCTTTCCGAAGTGCACTATGTGGCATTGCTGATGGAGCTGACGCAGAAAACCATAGCACGGAGATTGAAGATCCCAGGGCCCATTTGATGCAGCAGAGCGAGGCGACCTCCAGCTCCAGTGCTGAAAAGCTGGAGTTATCGTACTCTGACCTATTTGAAGTTGTTGGTCGCCACGCACCTTACGAAGCGAGTCACCTGATGCTGTACACGCTGCTGTATTCCAACCAAATGATGCTGGACACTGCCGTCAGCAACGCCGATATGGAACGTCTGTTGCTACCCCTACTAGAGACGTTGTACCACGCGCGGTCTGTAGAGCCTAGCCGACTATACATGTTGGTGATAGTGCTGCTAACGCTCACGCAGGACCCAGAGTTTGTTCGCACTGCACACACGCAGTTGGTAGTACCCAACGTGTCGTGGTACCAAGAGCACTACATGCTGGACGTTTCACTGGGCAGCCTCATGATGGTTATCTTCACCCGGCTCATTTTCCGCAACATTACGCACTTTCAAGACAGCTTTATCCACCTGAATGCTTTTGCAGCCCTGTCCAACCTCGCACGCTCGGCCGAGAATCTCCACGTTTACGCTGCTCAAGGTATCGTGGGCTTGATTGACATGCTGGCTAAGAATGAAGCGAAACTAGTAGCACAGATGAAGCGTTTAAAGGCTACGGAGAAGGAGGAGAACGAGGTTCTCGTACAGAAGCGTTCGGCATATGTCGAGTTTATCCGGTTGCTACTGGGTGTGGTGTCATCCTGTCTGAAGGCAAAGCTATTGCCGCGCAACCCACAACTAATTTATTCGCTTCTGCATCGCGCGAACACATTTGCGGCGCTGCAGCAGCACTCTGAGTTCGCTGCACATGTGAATAACGGTCCTGCGTGGAGCACGTTGGCGCGCTTCCAGGCAGTCGTGGATGCGAAGACCTCACCCGACGACGTGCTTGATGCAGACACGGTGCTGGAGATTATCCGCGGTGAATGCGTGAGTCTTCTAGCAGCTTCAAGTGCTCGTTCAAGAGCAGGAGACACCCGAAAGTCGAAGCCTTCTGTTGACGACGACGATGCGAGCTATCGGTACGAGGAGGAAGCTGATCCAGAGCAGTTCTTCGTGCCGTACATTTGGAAAATAATCCAGGAGCAGACACCCGATTTCTGCTGGAAGGTTGACAAGATCACGCTGTTCGTGCCTAGCGAGACTACCACAAGTGTGACCACAGGGTAAAAAGCAGCAAGTATGGCGACAAATGATAGACGTTAAAACATAGCTCTTATTCACAGGCGTTGAAGTTCCTGATCGGGTGGTAAGTAGGGTATCTGTGTCAAGCTAAGGCGTCACTTGCGCACAGTGGCGATCTTGCGCTCGGCGAAGCTAGGTAGCACGAACGCGGCTTCATGGATCTTGGGGCTGTAGTAACGCAGCGTCTCCTCCATCTTAGCATCGGGTGTGCGCTTGGGCTTGGCCAGACCGCCCTCGGTCTGGTCAAGCGAGCACATGATGAAGCCGATCTGGCCCGACGGGTAGGTCGGAATGGTCGTGTACGAGTAGTTGACCGTGGGGAAGAGGTTCTGGCAGCGCTGCATGACGTCCACAATGAGGTCCAAGTGGAGCCACAGACACTCGCCCTGCGTGCAGATGACGCCGTCCGGGGACAGCGAGGTCTTCATGCTCTCGTAGAACTCGGCGCGGTAAAGGACCTCGGCGGGTCCGACCGGGTCGGACGAGTCCACGATGACCACGTCGAACTTGTCGCTCGTGTTCTCACGCAGGTAAACGGCTGCGTCGGCGTGCAACAGCGTCACGCGTGGGTCGTCGAAGGCCGTGGCCATCGTGTCCTTGAAGAACTTCTTGGACACGTCGCACACCATCGAGTCGATCTCGCACATGACGATCTCTTCCACGCAGTCGTGCTTGATCACCTCACGCAACACGCCGCCGTCGCCGCCGCCCACGATGAGGACGCGCTTGGGCTGCTTGTGTGCGAACATGGGGAGGTGGGTGATCATCTCCTGGTACGCGAACTCGTCGCGCTCTGTGACTTGGATCACGCCGTCCAGGACGAGCACGTTGCCGTACGTGGCCGACTTGAAGACCAGCACGTCCTGGAAGTCCGACTTGCCCTTGAACAAGACCTCTTCGATCTCGAGCGAGAACTTCTGACCGGGCCACATGGCCTCCGTCTCACTGAACCACTGCTTGTCGGTGCTGGACATTGCTGGAAATGAGGCAAAGAGCTTCTTAGCGATCGAGCGCTGGGACACTGCAAGTCGACGGAGCAGAGAAATCTTGAGAGTGACGACTCCAAGCGAGTGGCTGCGAGGCTGTTGCTGGTTGATTTGCCTCAAGTGACTAAAGCAGATGCTCATCGGCGGGATGATTTGCAACAGGGCAGGTCATCCCTCCTCCACTGCATGAAGAAAGAAAACATAAACGTCGCCTCGCCCGTGAATCTGCGTGTTGCTAAACAAATAGTACACGAAATTGCCTATTTTCGAGAAACGCAAATTTTGTGTCGCACACAAAAGACCATTTTCAGAGCAAAATGCCGCGCTACTATTGCGATTATTGCGACACCTACCTCACGCATGACTCCGTACGTGGATCTCCACCCAGCGCTTATCTGCTTCCACCACCGCTCCCATCTAATTCTTCTACTCCTCCTCTTCTTTTTCATATTCGTTTCACCGCAGCAAGCAGGCCGTAAGCAGCACAACCGCGGCTGGAAGCATCGCGAGAACGTCAAACTCTACTACGAGCAGTTCCTAGCTGGCCAGGGCGTCGTCATGACCCGTACGTCATGCTAAAATCCTTTACAATTGATTGATACTACGTCATCTAACTTGTCGCGTTGTTATTGCAGCTGGAGAGTGGCTACGAGGACCAACACCGGCTGGTTCGCTCCCACCGCGACCTAATGGACCGTTAAACGGCATGCCTGGATACCCTCCTCATGGCATCCCTCCTCGCGGTATGATGCCTCCTCCTGGACCGGGAATGCGACCGCCAATGTTTCGAGGTAAATTGACAAGGCACTGGGAATACTGGTGACAAAACTGACTGATGCGCGGTGTTTACTGTAGGACCACCGCGTGGACCTCCGCCGATGGGAGCCATGAGTATGAGGGGACCACCGGGACCAGGAATGAGCGGACCACCACCACGATCGATCTATGGTCCCCAGTAGAGCTACTATCCCTCGATAAATTCAGAATACGGATGATGAAGAGAAAATCGGCTTTGTCTTGGAGGATAATTGTTCAAGTGAAGGGCCCTACACTGCAGCGGTTGATATGGCGCTACAAAACGTCGTGGAGTGCATCAGCCGCGTGAAGAGGAGCGACCGACAAGTTAACACAAATATGAACTCCTGACAATGAGGGGATTGAGATATATAGGTGCGTACTTCCTTTTCTTCTTGTTGGGTTCTGAATCTCGGATCTGAACTACTGCAGAAAAATAATTGGCGAGCCGAGGGCGAGATGTTGCTGCTTGTTGAGTGTTGGTAACATGATGGCGTCGTGTTTTAAAGTCTGCCTATGATGTGGTTGTAGTTGTGCTGCTGGAATCTTTCTTGATGAACATGTTATAGACCACACACAAGATTCCGAGCAGCAGGATTAGACAGATCATGTCCATCATGCATTTATCAGGGCCTCGTCCGACCTTCTGGAGAGTATCTTTCATCTTCTTGTTGACGCTCTCCACTACAGCACCAGACAATTATGCGGGATTAGAGCGACTCAATATTGTGCATACAATATTTCAACTTCCTACCGTGTGCTTGTGTGTTCTCGATGCGCTCTCCCAAACCGTCGATCATAATTGCCTGTTGTTGCAGCTCCTCATTCAACATGCGCGCTTGCTGACCAAGTTCCTGTACGCCAGTTCCAATTTGCTCGATGATGTTATCCTACGCGGGTCCAACACAGCTTGTAAGTGAGGCGCAATGCTCAGACAGTCAGACAGGTGCTAGTGAAATACTTACGAAGCGTTCGTCATTTCTCTGGATGTCTGCCAAGATGGCACGCTGGTCATCAGTGACCACTTCTCGCTCAATCGTACCATCACCACCACCGCCGGCACCACCCAAACCACCGAAAACGGGACCCCCAGGTGCTCCACCAGGTTTCGTCCGTGCTGTGAAGGCACCATTTTCAAACGAACCGATTGGTGCTGCGACGCCACCAGTATCGAAGGCAGTTCGACCTGCTGGAGAGCGATAATTTGCTGCTGCAAGTTCTTTGATGCGCGCATACTCAGCAGAATACTGCGTTACGATCTCCTTCCGCATGGCTAACTCTTCAGGTGAGAATTTGCTCTGTAGACAAGTACCAGCACGTGAAATCGTCGCTAGAATCAACTAGTCGTGCGTAACATCGACTGATACCTTTTTCTTTTTCATTTCAAGGTCGTAGCTGGTAGTAAGGTCCTTGATATCAACACCGACGAGACGGATTTCCTCTCTAATCTCCTGCTGTCGCCGAATAGCTTCTCGTGGATGTTTTCCTCTCTTCGTCGCTGCCACGTCATTGTCTTGCAAGGTCTGCAGCACGTCAACGACTCATCTCTCATTGTTAAATGGACAATTCACTACAACGTACCATCTTGAGGTGGTGTAGCCTCTCGCCAATCTTTGTCTTGAGTTCATGGAACTGGTCGCCCTTTTTGTCCTTCTTCTTACTTTTGCCGTCATCGCCGCCCATCTCCTGGTTGAGCCTGGACAATTTGTCAAGCAGGCCATCGAGTTCGCGGTTCATCGTGACTGCAACACTGTAGCCATCTTCAGTCCCACTTCAACATCACCAGCCAATCGCATCAGCAGCCAATGTAGCCATCTCTTACCAATGGAGAAATCTATCGCACTCGAGCTCTAAACCTCAACGACACTCGATCAACCAGCTCCTTCGTTCCTCTAGTTACTCCTTAGTCACTGTTGAAGGCGTTGCCTGCACCTTCCAGCGAGTAAAACGAGCAGCGCCACGTCGGACTTACCGTAACCGCTCAGCGTGTATCCGACTAAGTGCGATTCAGAGCCAGTAGCAATTGTTGATTGGCACTAGTGACGTAGCTGGTCAATGGAGACCGTCGCCACTTCCACTGAGAAGACACAGGCCTTCGCCCATCGCTTGGTGGAGTTCGCCGACTATGAAAAGTGCATCAAGTACTTCAGTGAGCGACAGATTGACTTTGATGAGCCCAATGTCATGGGCTGGAGCGTGCTCATGAGCGTCTGCGCCTGTGGTATGGCACAATTGACACAATTGACACATTTGACCCTGAAGACGTGGCTAACTCAATTGCGTTGGTGTGGTGATGAAATTGCAGGCCGTGATGATCTCGTAGGCTTCGTAGTCGACCGAACTGTAGCAGTGGATTGTGCCACGAACACCAATCGGACGACGGTGCTGCACCTCACTGCCATGTCCAAGAACGTACGCTATATGGCTGATGCCATGTGTCAGTACAGATTGCTGACATGATTTTATGTGTGTAGGCTCGCGTAATGGAGGAGCTGGCTGCGACTGCAGAGCGGAAGAAGAAGTTACAGAAGATTCTAGACCAACCGAATGCTCACGGAGACACAGGTGCTGGGTTCTAGTTTTTAGAGTAGCATGAGTTAAGCTAACACTTGTTTTCTAAACTGTAGCACTCATGATGGCTTGTGTGGCGAAGAATGTGAGAGCGGTGCAGTTGCTTCTCGAGCTGGGAGCAAGTATGGAGGCTGTTAATATGAGCGGACTAAATGCCCTTATGTGTGCTGCCCGTGTTGGCGAAGATCCACGCCCTGGAGCTCCTACTATTGAGGAAATGATGGAGCGAAGCGCTGTTATTGTGAAGATTTTGCTGGTAAATGGAGCTAATGTGAACGCCGTGGAGAAGGCTGGAGGAAACACGGCGCTTCATCTGGCTATACTGAGCGAGAACGTCGAGGCAGTCAAGTCGTTTATTACAAACGCGCCGGGCCTTGATGTTACGATAAGGAATGAAGCTGAAAATACGGCTCTGGATTTGAGTAAGCGCATTTCTGGAGTGGCGTCGGCACAGATAGAAGACATGTTGAAAGTGAAGTGGGCTGAGTACGAGAAAGAGGCTGCTCAAATGAGCGCGAAGATAGAGCAAGAGTTGATGGATCTGGCGGAGAAGGAAGCTTTACATGCACTGGATCACAAGCAGTCTACTATAGCAAAGAGTGGCAAAAAGAAGAGCAAAAAGAGCAAGAAGAAAGCAAAGGCCTCAGGCATATTGCGTGAGGAATTCTCAGCTGGAAATCCTACTACTGAAGACAAGAAAGATGAAACAACTGAGGTTGATGAGGAAGACGGAAAGGCTGAGCCACGTTCTGTTGCTGATGAAGCTAGACAGCAATTTGCTGCTGATCGAAAAGTGCCCGAAACCAGCTTTAGCGATGACGACGGCACCTGGCAAAGTGTCATTCCCAAGAAAACTCGTAAGTTTGTATCTGCATTTGCTTGACATCTTGAGCCACAAGGGCTAACTTTTCTGTGAAGGACGCAAGGAATCGCTCGGCGAATACACGAAGGCTGCACCTAAGCGAAACACGAAAAAACCGCAACGCAATCTTTCTATCAACAACAAAAGTGCCAACAAGAACCCTCAAGTATCTCCCAAGCCAGCCACCACATCAAAACAAACTAAACAGGACGTTGGTGGTACCCTCTCGAAAGCAGTACTCACCCCGTCAACTGTAGACAAGTCTCCTTGGACACGTACATCTCGTTCGACGCAGCCATCTGCAGCAATTTCACCGCGCAACCAAATGACATCGGATGAGGAGGAAGATCAGACGACTGCTTTAAGTATTCCTTACGAAGTACTGAATGGGAGCTTCCATCGAACATTCCCCGTTGCAGCTGAGCTTGAGATTGATGTGGATAAATTTCTCATCGCATCATCGGTGAGCGACCGCGAGTTTGAGCCGAACGATGGTCTGAGTATTTCTCAAGTGGAAGCGCTACAGGAGGCACATTGGCAGGCGTACCACTATCTCAATGAGAAGAAGGTAAGGAAGGCTATGTAGTCATTATTTGAGTATTTGTGAGTGGCTTCTGACCTGCGTTAATCACGTTGCAGATCGAGTTGTCGCGGGTTCTTGAAGCCCAGCGAGTGGAGGCCCAGTTTGCCTTGCAGCAGGAGCTTATGCACATGAAGTGATGTCACTACATTTTCAAAGTGACCGCTACGTTTAGCCGAGCTCCAACGTCTTGCTGAACTCGGCTTCTGTAAATGAAAGCATCTTGGCGGCCTGTCCAACAATGAAATAGAAGTGTCAAATGTCATTCACACCAGGCCTTGAGTCGTGAGATTGTACCTCCATGTGGACTCGCTGGCGTTTAAGCAAGTCTATGAGCTTCATTTGCTTCTTAAACGCAGTCAACAATTCTCCCTGCACATGCACAAATCAACATCACGGTGCAAGTTAGTTCAAAGGAATCTGGAGCGTAGATAAATGTGTGGAATCAACCTTTTGCTTGTCGAGTTTTTTGTTGTCACGCACAGCTTGATCATACTCAGCCTTGGTGACCATCTGCTCACCATGGCTCTTCTTCTCCTCTTGGAGCTGCGCTTTCACCTTTTCAAGCTCTTCCAACGCACGATTCAGCCGAACCTACATGCAAACACGTATACTCCATTTAGCTGTCTGTACAGGTGCATGAAAAACCACTATGACATACGTCTTTTGACCGAAATTGCTGCGATGCAAGCTTCTCTGCACGCAGAATATCTTCAACTCGCGCCTGAGTTGATGCTAGTTGGCCTTCCAGGATACGTTGCTTATCCTCCTGGGTCACGCTGAAAATCAAAGAACAAGGTAAGCAGTTAAAATGTCATCTCGAAAACGAGTTGTGGAACGCACGAGAGCTCTCGCTGTTTTTCTAAGAGTTGTTGGGCCTGCTGGTTCTTCTTGGCTAGCGACATATTTTCAGCTTTGATCCTTTCAATCTCTGTTTTCAAGGTACCCTGAGCTGCTCGCTACGGTTCATGAATAATAGAAGTTAAAACCAGAAACGTATGAAATGAGCGAATCAAACTACGAACCAATTGCTCAGCCTGAGCTGCAGCTGTATCTACTTCATCTTGCAATACACGTAGACGCGCTTTTTGATACCGTACGGTGGCCTCAAGTCCGAGACCTTCTGGATCACTGTCTTGGACACGACGCGCTTGATCAGAGTTACCTCCGACGTTATCACTTTTTTCCATACTTTGAAGCATGTCTTGAGGTGAAGTTTCCGAGCTTGTGTGAAGCCGACGTTGAGATTGTTTTGCTGAGTTACGTCTTGAAGTTGCTGTCACTTTGCTCTCACTTTTAGCTAACTGACGACGGGCTTCTTTCAAATCGTGCGCGCCTAAGGAATCGATCGACGCACTCAGTTGAATCTCCAAATTCGATTTTTCATCACTTTGATGGTCGAGGTCATTATCATCATGAACTGGATCAGTTTTACGGACAGGAGACTCGACATGTGGTGAAGCGGATCGAGTCCCACGTAGCGAAGTTGTCGATGATGAAGGCGAAGGTCGTCTAGTCCCAGAAGTTAATTGCTGTCGACGCTGCTTGATTGCTTCTACTTGTTGGTTAAGCTCCTGGTTCTGTCGCTGCAGGGCTTCCTGACGAGCCGCGAGACTCTCGTTCATGACGAATTTTGCTCTCACGACTAGTCACCTACAAGATGGAACGACTGACCATGGTTGGCCATTGTAACCTTTATGGATATGGTGAGGCTTGATGTCAAGTGTTAGTAAGTACCTCGCTCAAAATCGCATTTTTCGCATACTACGATACTTTTCCATACCACTATGTCAATACCAACGAGCCATACCGAGGTGAATCCTCAAAACATTTCGCTTCAAACCGTTGTTTTAACAGACCCAGAGTGGTTTTATTTGGTTAAATTGACAAATCCTAATAGTACCGTCATTCCCCTCTACAAGAGATCACCAATGCTTCACCGTCGTCTACTGCTTCGCCGCTGTAGTGCCCTTGCTGCTTTGCGACGCCACATCCACAGCCAACAGAGTGTGTTCGATGCCGTGCAGGAAATTCGCAAGCGTTTGAGCCATGTTTCCGACTGTCCAGCAGCCTCCAGCGTCTCTGAGTCGGCCCGCAATGACGCCAAAGTGTTGGTGGCCAATGCTCTGCAGCCTCCACTTGCGGCTGGGAACGACGTTTTCTTCCATAGTGAACGCAAGTTAACGGACCAGGAGGCTGCAGTACTGAGTGTCAGTGTAGAACAACGGGCCAGAGGGAAACCTCTTGCTTACGTCGTTGGACGGAAGGAGTTTTGGTCCTTAGAGTTCAAAGTGACAGAGGACACCCTCATCCCTCGCAGCGACAGTGAAGTGCTAGTTGAGACTTTGGTGGTGGGTTAAGTCTAAACTCTATGACAACAACAACAACTAAATCTGACTACATGCTGGATGATTCTGTAGGAGCAATTTCATCCACAGAAGCCACTACGGATTCTGGACATTGGAACAGGATCCGGATGCCTGTTGCTGTCAGCATTGTCCGAGTTCCCATATGCTAGTGGAGTGGGTATTGATATTTCTTCGGGGGCTCTTGCTGTTGCGAAGCATAACGCTCAGTTGAATCATTTAGACGGACGAGCAGAGTTCCAGCTTCGAGATCTAAAAACATTGTCGGAGCTTCGAGTTGGTGTGCCTGAAGATCAATCGCTGTATCAACACTTTGACGTGATTCTGTGCAACCCGCCGTATATTCCTAGTCGGGAAGTCAATCTCGTTGGGTCTGATGTGCTCGAGTTTGAGCCACATCTCGCGCTTTTTTCGGGTGGAGGAACGATAGGAGACTCAGAAGTGGATCCAGAGGGATTGCGGATGTACCGATGGCTCCACGAAAGTGTTGGAAACCTCTTCAGAACCGACATTAAGTGTGCAGGAATTGATTGCGCTTCCACACAGGATGAAAGAGGAATCTGCTTACTCATGGAAATCGGCTCGGAGGACCAGGCTCGAGCAGTGCAACAGATTTTTTCTAACTCGAATATGATTCCACGGAATCACGGCCAACAACTGCGATTCGAACGCTTCCTATTTGATGCAAATGGGAAGTATCGCGGTCTGCTTTTCCTTTCGCCGTAACTTTTAACATGTAAACTTAGTTGCAAACTTGTTTAAAAGTTTAGACTGCATGTATGCGATAATTTGCCAGATGGAAGTAGTGTCCAGCATACTTCAGTACAGTCGAGGTTGTGCTATTACTTGCTTATCTCCCTCGACAGCTAGTCGTAATCGCTTACCCAGATACCCCACCTTTGATAACCTCGCGCCGTACACACCCTCGTTTGCATCATTCATTGCTTTCAGATTAGAAGTTTGTTCTTTCATCCTGAATAAATCATCCACGCAAGCCTTGTCAGTTTGTTCACCATTCACGCACGACACGATCTTTCATCGAGAGGTGCGTTGTCATAACTAGGAGTAGCTGAAAACGACGAGCTCTTTGTTGTCACCGTCGAGTGCGTTAAGTAGCATGCTTGTTGCTAAATCTGTGGACTCCGTAGTGGAGCACTTCTACAATACGATGACAAGCCTCCCGACGTGAATTCTAGGTCTTGCGTGCAAGCAGATTCTACAGACACGTTGATAACACTATTCCCAACGGAGGCCGTCGTTGTTGCTATACAGTTTAACAAAGTGCTGTGATCACACTCTTCTGTATTTTACTACGGAATCCCAATGAATTGGTATAAATTGAATGATTTAGAAATCACCACGAGGGAGTAATCGAAAGCTACACTTACACGACTCGACTTGCGTCAAGGCCGTTGACGCAAACACGTACTTTGAAGTCAGCAGAGTTGAAATTCTGAGGCATCTCCATCACAGACGCGGAGAACACACTATCGACTTAGGCACAGCTAGGTGTGCTAGCCTCTTCACGGTTTTAATAGCTCAAGCCACCTGGTGTAAAGCTTGTAGTACTTGTATGCCGGTTCAGCCTCGGAAAGAGATTTCATCTCCAGAAGTTTCGTAACGTAGTGATACGGCCTTCCTTGCACAGCCCAAATCTTCGTTTTCACATATAACTCCTCTGGAGTTCCGGCCCCAATAACAAGAAGAGGTCTTTCGCCGTTCTGCATGCGTTGATATAGCCGATTATCATATTTCGTTGCAAATTGAATGTAAACGTTGTATGCGTTGCTTTTCATGCGCTCAGCCTCGGGTATCGCACTGAGTCGCAAGTCTTTCCAGACTTCGAAAGTTGGGAGGTTATCGTCCAACCACTTGTTCACCTGAAGTTTGTCGGCTTTGTTTAAAGCTTTTCACTCGCCCAAGAGCAAGTCGGCTCCGTTGCCTATTCCTCTCTTGAGCAAGAACGCCTCGTAGTACATGTACTTCGGATTATTCTTGAGAGCGTTTCCAGTCAGTTTCTCCAGTTGCAACGTTTTCTTGACGTAGTCTTCTGTCTTCTCAGCTTTGACCCAATATTACACTTGCGCCCATCTGAATAACGACGTGAATCCTCTATCCTCCGTGCTCGATGCACTGGCGGCTCGTAGTTTTCTCCCTCCGTCATGATCTGGCGTGTTTAAACTGTCCGTTTGGGTGGTCTCTATGGCTGCAGCACCACAGACGAGCGCCACTAGCAGGACAGACAATAAGCGCATAACAGGTATCACTAGTCAATAAATTCGGAAGTGGGCAATCGCGGACTGCTCCAGTAGTAATACTTAGAACATTACTCCGGCAGTTTTTTTACTTTCCGTAATTTACCACCGAGAACATTCCTAGAGCGTTCTTCGGGCCAGCTGTTATTTATAACGACGCGACCTCTCGACCACCTGTTTAATAGCCGCTCGACCACTGAGAG
>PCFV01000328.1:0-33139 GCA_002812785.1 Phytophthora litchii | reverse complement strand
TAATTCACATGTGGATATTGGTATTTACTTCTGTGAAGAGATTCCTGACTAAAGTACATCGTCTACATTTCTTCACTTCTGTTGGAATGCTACTCTTGCTGTAGCTATTAAGTGTAGAAGAGTAGGGCATATTATGTTCTGGAGTTGTGTGGAGAATTAAATCAGTTTGAGCACTGTGGTTCTTCTAATAAAACATTCTTAACCGCCTCGCCGCAAGTAGTAAAGTAGTACGGTAAACCCTGTCCTATTTAACTTGAAGGGAGTAGTTTTGGCAAACTATATGACATTGTATTGTAATGTGAACGCATGTTAATGCCTACCTGTAGTTGTGCGAATGTGGTAACCTAACGTTGAGCTTTGAGCTTCACTACTAATCGACAGTTCGGCTTACGAATGTAAATACAAGCAGTAGCACATGAAGAAGACGAGCGCGTTATCCGATGTGCTCTAATAAGTACTTCAAGTAGAAAGTAAAAAAGTACCAATATGAAGGAACACCCATAGGCACCAGACAATAATAACGATTACGATAGTGATGTCGCTGATTGCGGTGTGGTTTAGAGTCGTGTCCAGCGTACTAATCGTCGACGCTGGAGTGTTTGCAACTATCATCGAAGCGAACCGCAGTCTACTTGTTTACTTGATCGCTTCAAACGATCAAGCAAATATGTAGACTGTAACTCCTTCATCACTCGAAGTAGCTGTTCACTTCCAAATTCTCCTCGACCTCGACAAGTCTCCACCTCAACACTCTCACCATGGCCACAACTAAAAAGACCGTTCTCATCACGGGCAGCACACGTGGCATCGGTCTTGCATTCGCCCAGTACTATGTGAATGCCGGTTGGAATGTCATTGGTACGGCTCGTGTGAACAGCTGCACTGAGCAGGTTCGTATATCACCACCTTCATCGCTTCCTCGCATCGTTAGTCGGGACTCACAATTTATTCCATTGCACAGCTTGCTGCTCTCTCACCGTTCAAGATCGTAATCTTGGATTCCAGTGACGAGGCTACTATGGTCGAGGCTGCTCGCCAACTGGAAGGTGTTCCGATCGATTTGCTCATCAACAACGCTGGTGTAGGCATCTTCACGACTTTGGAGACGGCAAGCAAAGACGAGATCATGAAAACCCTTGAAGTGAACGCACTGGGTCCGTTTCTTGTGACTCGCGCACTTCTACCGAATTTGAAGCTTGCTGCCAAACCAAACAGCCCAGCCATCGTCTTGCAAATCTCGTCGCTTCTGGGTAGCATCAGCAGCAACAAGGAAGAGTATGCTCAGTTGTTCCGTGGTCAGTATGGCTACACCACTTCCAAGGCTGCTCTCAACATGATCACTCGAACGCTTGCAATGGACCTGCGCGAAAGCAACGTCACGGTTGTGACCATTAACCCTGGATATGTGGAGGCCGACATGAGCAACCACCAAGGAGTTATCAAATCCGATGATGCGGCAGTTGCCATGGCCAGCATTGTGGCCAAGTTGTCGCTGGAGGATTCGGGCAAGGTTTTCAATGCCGACCCTGCCATTCCTGCGCTGGAGCTTCCGTGGTAAGCGGTGACAAACAACATACACTGATCAAGCAAGGATCAATCCACCCAAACGCTAGCAGTAGCAGGAGCTGTAGCCCAAATACTGAAATCGTGGAGCGTCAACCAAAATGTTCACTTGTTGTATGTCGGCTTTGGCATGCTCAGCACTGCACACAAATTCTATCAAATCTAGGGACTCCGAGAACGCACGACTTAGTCGCTTTCTTCTGCATCCTTGCTCTTTTTGTGCTTTTTGTGTTTCTTCTCCTTTTTGTCCTTTTTGTCCTTCTTGTGCTTCTTGGGTTTCTTCTTAGTGTCTTCGTCGTCGTCTTCGGCCTCCTGAACTGCTACTTTTCTCTTTTTGTCTTTGTGTTTTTTGTGTTTTTTTGAGCTTAAGCTCTCCTCTTCTTCAGCCTCAACCTCCTTGTGCACCTTGTGTTTTTTCTCTTCCTTTTCAACCTGGACCTCTGTTTCTCCAGTATGTTCACCTTGTGAAGAGGTCAGATCCCCGTCGTGCTGAAACGGGCAATTATCGCCACGTACGCACGAGGCATTGCGCTGCCAGTTGTAACACACGCTCTGGAAACGCTTCTGGTACTCGCTCACTTCCTCCACTGCGCTCGCAGGAGCCGCCTGTGGTGCTTGTCCAGTGTGTGCAAATCGACACGATGCACCGCGCATGCATTTACCCCTCTGAAAATTCTTGCATACAGCCACTTCAGCAACTGCAGCAACCGGCAACGCCACACGAACTGGGGCCTTCCACCCTTCCTCTTCAGGTTCTTCATAGCCTCCCTCTGGTGCAGCAACGTGACGGAAGCGACAAGCTGATCCACGTTTACATTTGCCCTTCTGGTAGTTCTGGCACACTGGAGCTCCTTCTTCAGCAAGTGTCTCCTCTTCCTCGGGAACTTCCTCCTTAACTGCAACTTTTGCTTCCATTTCCACATCACCACTCTCCTTCGCTTCCTCATCGTTCCCGTTTCCATGCAAATGCTGGAACTTGCATGCCGCACCACGTTTACATTTTCCCTTTTGGAAATTGATGCAAACCGGTGCATCCGACGTCGCCTGTGTCTGTTCAACTGCCGGTCCAGTCGATTCCAACTCCGATGCACCTAACGAAGCGCCGGGTGTAGCAATTCCACTCACTGGTCGTTCTGCCGGTTGTACCAATTCTTCTGCATCTTGGTCTTGCATTACGTGTGCAAATTTGCATGTATCTCCACGTGTACATTGACCTTGTTGGAATTTATGGCAAATACCCTTTTTCAGTTTTTTCTGCAATTCTTCACGAGCTTGTGCATAACCTTCATCTCTAGCTCCGTAGTCAATATTCATGGGTCGACCCATGACCACCATACCATCCAACTTTATAGCCGCTTCGCATGGTCCTTCTTCGTGAAATTGCACATACCCAAAACCTCGGAACTCTTTGGTCTGAATATGTTCGGCAAAACGAACAGCGCGAATACTGCCGCATTTGTCGAAAACTTTGCGCAAAACCTCTTCTGTGATATCGTAGGCCAAATTGCCAACGTATACGGTAGTGCATCCTTCAGGTCGAGGACCAATTGCTTTCGTCGGTCGTTTCACACTTGCAACTGCCCCATTTCCACTTCCACTGGACCCATTTTTCGGCTGCAAAAAGCGCACATTGAGCGTTCGTTTGTCCCATTTCGTTTGGTTCAATTGGTCCACCGCGTCCAGTGCATGTGTGTATTCACAGAAAGTGACGAATCCGAAGCCCTTGGAACGCCCCGTCTTCTGATCATACACTACCTTGGACTGGTGCATTTCCCCGAATGACTTGAACTTCTCGTACAGTGCATCATCGTCCACATGATGTGGCAAACCTGCCACGAACACTTTGTTGCGGTCGCGCCACAGATCTCCATCCGCCATGACTACGGTACTGCTCCACGGTACTGAGCACTTTGATAAATTGCGTCGTGGCCAATGAAATGTTGAAAAACCTATTTGCTACAGTAAACTCTCACATAAGTACGAATCGTGGCTTAAGTACGGATCTTGAAACGACGTAGAGTTCAGCAAGTTGAACCGAACACTCGTCTGACGTTGCGCATTGTTGCTTCGACATTACCACCTGCAAGGTGGTGAGTTGATTCATTGGAGCGGTCTGTAATCTGGGATGACCCATGGACTACGCGGTTTCCGTCATCCGCCTACAAAACCATCTCGAGGGCCTCACCGGCTTTTCGAGCCCAAACGTACGACTACCATCTGAGCCGTGCACTTGACACTACACCGACTGGTACCATTGCACAACTCACCAGCTTCCTGGCGCACGAATCGACCTCCTTCATCAAGTTCAGCGTTTTCTCTTCATTGCATAAATTGCATCTTATCTACTCAAGTGCTAGCCAAGTGAGATCGACCAGATGAGTGCCGACGCTGAAGATGTTTGCGGGTGCTTAGTATGCGCTGTGCTGTGTGGAGTTTGTTGTGTGGCGGCTGCTGAAGAAGACAAGCGAGAGCGGGAACGAGCGGCAGCAGCGGCGTTGCAACTGAAGAATCCTGACGTCGTGATGGTGAACCCCGTGCCGGTGCCCACGCCGTTCTCGCAACTGCAGAAGCAAGCACAATTGGACTCCGCTGCAATACCAATGCTCGAGTCAAAAGAACCGACACCGGAGTCGAAGAAGAAGAAGAAGGCGAAAAAGAGCAGGGACGGCAAAAAGCCGAAGAAGAGCAAGAATTGTCATGAACCTCTGCCGAATTAGCCAACCAACCAGTCCAAGTCCACAGATCAAATTGCTGTATCTCGTCATGCACGCAGAGTGTCATAGTGAATAAGTAGTAAGCATCGTCGCAGAGAACACACACGATTGGAATACGCAGCGAAGCGTGGTGCGGCTCATTGGGAAAGCTGCCGCCAAGTCCAACAAATACAGGCGTCGCCATTTTTGCATCCACGTTAGAGAGATTTCTTCCCATCGTCACAGAAAACAAGGAGCAATACGCAGTGAAGAAGTGCATATTGTAGAAAATCAACTGGACGCAGTGTGCATACCCAGCTACCATCGCCTCGATCTAACAACAACAACGATTTGTTCAGAAGCGGTCAGCACGATGGCGCTTCTCGGGTCTCTACAACGAGTCTGATGAGGTCTCCACTCGTACGACCAGATGCACTATCCAACTTTTGCAATGCAACAAACAAAATATGCAATCTCATTTTCGAGTATCTCTCGTGTTTGCTGTTACCGGGTTTAGTATACTCATAGATTCGGTGAAGATGTCGATATGTGAGCTTGTACCGCTACCAAGCAGCATAAGTTCCATCCATAGCAGTTCTAACTGAGCAAGAACATTTTTCCATGTTCGTGCCTTACAACACGGCTCGAGCTGCCTGAATGCAATATTCATGCCTTCCATGGCCCCGTCGAAATATTATAGTAAACTGAAAAACAAAATATCCCACCGATCTGCACAAGTGAGCTATGTGAAGAGCCGCCAAGATTTGGTGGTTGATTCCAAAACGTAACACCAACCTGTACATCCAATCTGCTCAAGACATTGCCCGTTTCATTGCTACTTCGCATACACACGAACATGGTCACAGGATCATACCCAGATCAGTTCGATTTCAATAGTTATTGCAAATAAGCACCACAAGAAACGAATTGCTTCCCAGCACCATTGGCACCCAATCACGTTTTGAACCGATGAGAGCAAAGCATTTGGTACCGTGTTGTTGAAATACGCTTGGAGACTTCACTGTCCTCGAAACCGCCGGAGCCGACGTGCTGTGGGACTTCCCGCTGTTGGAGAAAACCATGAGTAGTCGTTAGAACACTTTGTTGTATCCCGCGTATAGCAACAAATCGCACCTGACAAAGGCTCCGAGTAGTCCTCCTGGGTCTGTGACTGCGACTGAGATTGAGATAACTCTTCGCCTGCTGTAACATAAATAAAAATCACAACGAGATGAGCCCAATCAAGCGACGGGAATTGATTACAATGGTAGAACGCACCAGTTCCTGCGGTAAGTTGTGAAAGCTGATAAAATTGGTCCAGGGACTGTAAAAGCACATGCAAGAGGTCAACAAGCGAGCTCTTCAACTTATATCATGCAGTTATACCACATCAGCGATCTTAAAAACGTACCCCAAGCATGAACTCTCGAACCGAGCTGATTTCGAGTGCTGAGATATTGTTCATCTGAATGGCAAGAGCTGTTCCACCGCCCTGCACGTCGCCAGCAATCTTGGCAAGACCGTTGCGAATCTTATCCTGCCGTACGTTCTGTAGGTCTTCCAGCAGCGAGCGCAAGTGTTCGCCTTGATCCAGATCTTCGGGTGCACTGCAGCCAACAAGTTATTTGTTAGCTTGAATGCTCGTTTACTCCATCCAGATCACCATTTTCACCTACTTTTTCAGCAACAGCGACGCCACCTCCAAATAATGAAATGGCAGCTCCTCAAATGCTTCACTTGCCTTCTCACGTTCCAGGCGTGATGTCAGATAATCTGCAACATTAATCACCAAAATGGGTACCTCAATCCAAAATGACCCAAATCGAGCAGCTCCAATGAATGAAACTTACCAACTGACAGCCACGACGGTGCTAGAATCCGGCACTTGTTGAGTTGTTTGAGCATAATGGCGAGCCATAGCGGCACGTGTGTGGTGATACCCGGCTGAAATGGTCCAAAGTTGCCCTGCATTAAATGACCCATATTGTCAACATTGCCTATTTTAATTGCAATTATGGGCTCCTGTCGCTTACGCTGATAAAGTTGAGCATGCCGTTGTTGTCACGCAGGTGGAAGTGTGGCATGATCGCGATGAGTTCCTGCTCCGCCTGGAGAGACAATGAATAATAAGGTAGTGATCCTTCATAAACAAACTACAGCTAGACGCACCAGGAACTCCGTCTCACTCGCCGATAGACTCGCCATTGCGTCCGTACGATGTGTTCGCGCCAAAATTTGAGTATGAAAAAGTACCCAATTGTGACAAAGTTGTAGAGTGGCCTGTACCCTACAACTTAGCGATGTTGACAATTTTGGTGCTCTATGCCTCGAGAAGATGTCTTGACGCTGATGTTCTGTATTGGCTTCAACGGAGACGGGTATGTAGATCTCTCTATTCTACTATACCTATCTGCAGTGGCAATTTCATCTCCGTCAATTGCATTTGCCAACTGTCTGCGAAGTTGAAGACTATCGCAGATACCTCACGTCAGATGCTCTGAGACGGCCGAGTTGTGTGTTCAAGTGGTTGCTTTGCGCAATTAAATCGATTGAGTGGCATCTGTTCCGCATCGTGTGTAGCAGCTCTCCAAGAAGTCGGCTGGCAACTTCTGTTGGCCACTCAAGCTGCAGCAGCCTGCGACGTGAGCAAAAGGACCATGTGGCATCGACGTGGATGCCAACAAGAAGACCCGTTCACGATGGCAGAGCAGTTCGTGGGCTCTGGTATCCGGATTTTGGGTCTACTTTGGAAATGACAATTGAATGAAGGTACCGTGGTGGTCAATCGGTCGATGGATAGCTCATTCCCGGTGGGAATCCCGCGTGTCCGTAAGTTGATTTGTTTGGCGCCGTCGTGTTTGTGCTTTTCAACTTGTTGATCGTGGCTCGGCTTTGGCGCAAGTCGCCGGTTTTGACTCGGCGTGTAACGGCAGAGATGGTCGCGTCCGTTGGGAAGGCACATACCTCCAACATTTATTATATCTGCTGCGACCATATGGATGTGATTGCTATTTAGATGATACTCTGAGAACATATATCCTAGTATAATGAGTACTATTAAGCGGTGATCTAGTTAAGCTCTTGGTTCCTACAGTACGTCGCGGAGCCATCTGCTTCGTTTACCTGGCTCGACTGTCAGTCGCCAATTTGCTGCGTAGACCGCAAGTGAATATTGATAGTCAATAATAATAGTAAAGATTCGATGCATCTCGTAGTACGCGATGTGACTGCGATTTTGCAGGTTCGAGTGCACGTTGACGGGTCCCAATTCGACAGCTCCCTCATGACGCAACCAGAGTTTCTACTTTCCACTCGAGTGGTCTTTCGTAGTGTCCGACATGGCGGAACTCAATTGCAAGCATCGTGGCGAGTATTCCGGAGTTTTCACGAATTTCAGGGGTTGGATGCACAATTGCGTCACGCTTTTCCTCAAGATATGAAGCTGGTGAGACCCCCACCACCTCACAGAAGACGCTCGTGGTTACGACGACATCGAAGCGCCAAGTTCCTGGCTAAACGTTGTGCTGAGCTTAACGAGTATCTGGGTCAGCTACTGAGTAGTCCACACTTGAGATTGACGAGATTTTTGGATCCAAGAGCACCACTTGTACTGCGTTGCTTTTGCAACTTTGATGTGGGACTCACGACAGCTTCAGTGACGGCACTTCCAAACCAATTCGAGAGCTGCGTCTTGTGTCTTGACTACAGAGATGAAGAGGCAAAAGGAAGGATGAACGGTACGGTGGGAACTGTTGACAGCAGCGAATACAGTGCATTAGAAGGGGTTGAGTTTGATGACGAGTTCGACGAGAGAGACAGCGAATTGATCAGACAGCGGAGACCGTCGAAAAGGATGGAGCGACACAGTGACAGCGCCAAGCTAGATGAATTGCAGGCAAACCTCATGGACGACAAGGCAAGAAACATGGCCATGTGCACCAAGTACGAATGCGCCTGTCGAGTTTCGCCCTTCCGTGTCACTCACAATAAGATGATGCGAATGTTGCGATTGCGCGGCTTCAAGCAAGCGTACGCACCTCCAGAAGGCGCCCTCACAGCGCTCTATTGTGTGCTCTACAAATTGCAGCAGTTTAACGACCTGGACAAGCGACTGTATGATGCGTTGACGGGATTTCCACCGGCGAATGGGACCACAAAAGAGAATGAAAAATCGACTCGTGAGGCTTCGGACGCGCTTGCGAACGACCACTTGCAGCTATCGGTTGGCGTGGAGCTTCTTCGTCAGACACTGGCGAACTACGGGCTGTTACACGTGCACACCCTGGAGCGACACTTCCGCACGTCTGCAGTGGATCTGAAGAAGAGGTTACACGAGTTTAAATCTAGGCGGCAATTGCGTGTGGGCACAGTGGAGCTCGTATTGCTGGCCACGATGCTAGACCTATCTATCCTGTTAATTACCAACGATCACGAAGGCTCAGAACAGCAGATTTTACCACTTGCAGGGCTGCGGTCGATACGCAAAGGCGGTCGCATTACCATGACGTGTGGATATATTCTTCCTACACTAGTTTGTGTCAATGGTTTCTATCTGCTGGCTGAACGATGGCGCACAGTACCAAGTGTTATTCCGGATCTTGACTGCGAAGAGGAAATGCTGTTGACAGAAGGACAGCGGAGACGAATGTGGCAGGGTATAGACGAAATGGATCGACGCTTTATGGTGGAGATCGAGCGAACCCTCTCAGGCGGCACTGATGCGTTCGCGCTAGCTTTCGACTTTGACATGGCAGATTCCCTCAACTCAGCCATCCTGGATGCTGTTTGGGACGATTGCCAGCACAACCCCAACCTGTTTTACCTCTTTCAGCGGCAGGCTCGACAGTTTGGTAAGGGCCGCACCACTGCACGATTCTTCATGCAGTATTTGGAGGTGGCTTTCGGACTCGAGGGTGGTAGCTATCTCGTGGATTTCTTGCTTCATGTCTTACCTGAAGACGATCTACGCAAACAACTACTGCATGCTCGGTGGATGCGTTTGCACCGTCAACTTGCTAAACGTGTGTCCCCGTGATGTTGCAGACTAGTATCAATTTCAAACATTAGCCTTGTAAGCTATGTACAAATGTAATATCAACCAAGAATCATAGTTCATGTCGAACGTTTTTTCTTGCGCCAGACTGAAAACGGTTTTGTTGGCACAAGGCGTCGCGAGCACCACACACAAGTCGAGATGGAAGACGTAGTGAAGCTGCATTCAGCTTGGTGCAAGAGTTTGCAGCAGGCAGTACAGACGGATGCGTGGGGTCAAATGCTTGAGGCAGTTGAGGCTTACGAACGGTTAGTCAATTTGTTGGTATTACAGTCGTAAGGGTTTTGATTTACTATGATCATTGTCGTTGTCTGTAGACTCGCTGGTCGGATGACGAATGCACTTCCAGCTTGCAAACATCTCACGGCACCCCAAATGGTAAGACTAGCTGCCTTCATTTTACGGATCTGAATAGTTGACGAAAAACTACTTGGAATGCAGGGTATTATCGAAAAGGTCATTGTGTCTCTGGAGATGCGAGCGAAGTGTCTGAGCTCGGTTGATGACCGACGGAAACCTACAAAGGACGACATGGAGGAAGTTTTGGACGGTATGGAGAGAGTGAAATTCATTGGAAGTGTTGCGCTAATGTTTATTCGTTGTTTGTGTAGCTCTTCGTGGAGCATTATCTGATGAACCAGAGGTGTTTCCTCTTGATGTGAGTCGAGCAATGCGCTCTAAGACTCGTAGCTCAATGGATAAGCAAAAAGAAATCGATCAAGATCACGACATGGATGAAAGTGCTGCGGCCGAACTTGTGGACGCTACACAGGCAGCAGTGATACGATCTCCCGGAGCGACGTACTTGGATATACGAATTACCAAAATTGGTTTGAAGGATGCCAGCGTATACGTCAATCCTACCATGGCAGTGTCCGTCTTCAGTAAGTTTGTTGTTCTCTACTATACGAAAGTCATGAGCTCAGCTTAATGTTATCGTTTGTTTAGACTACAGTGGCAAAGCGATGGAGGAGACACGTGAGACTGGTGTTGGATCCTGCAACGAACCTCTCCATGTGACGTTCAATGCCAATATTCAGCTCGCCACGAATCTGCGAAAGATGGAGGATCGTAAGTCCCTCGAAAATGTGCATCGAATACAAATCTGACATCGTCCTTGTGTACATTTTAGACGGAGCTGCAATTACCTTTGAGTTCTTCCACTACAAGGCCAAGAAACGCAAAAAAAGTTGTCGATGTTGGGCACTACTGGAGCTGGATGAGATTAAAGATGGCCCTGTTGTGCTGGAGTTGTATCAAAAGCCGATGGACCCAAAGCGCAAGCGTATTCATCTATTCACCGAGAAAGAACTCTACCTGCAGCTGGAGTTGAGACTGCAAAAACTATGAAGAAGTAGTTTGGCAGCTCGACCGACGGTAAATGCAATTGGCAAGGTAAACTTGCACAAAATTTAGCCTGCATCATTTAGCTGCCCAAAAATGCCGCCATATCGAGCTTCTGCACGGTGAAGCTATCACCATCGTCGTCTTGCTGTGTGAAGGAGCTCTCATGCGACACTGACTCTTTTCCAGTGTCTGAAGTAGAAGTCTTTGCAAGGTCACCCTTATCCTTGTCAGACTTCTTGTTTTTTTTGCCTTTCGAGATAGCACCAAAGCGCTTCTTTTTCACACTACCCTCCTTCACTGGCTTGTCCTTCGACTTTTGTCCCGATGCTTCTTGAGTCGAGGTGGACTTAATGAGTTTGACGACATGGCGAAGTACGTCACCCGTTTCTTGTTGGTTCGAATCTGGAGGAGCCTCGCCTCGCAAGGTGCAACTGATCACTTGCAGCGGTGTAAACTCCTTTTTGATATCCTCCTCAGAGCGGATTCCTGTCCGTCGGAGGTCGGCACTGTACTTGCTGAAGAAATCTACGAAGTTCTGCATATAGTGTTCAACGCGCAAACGTTAGTATGAATGGCACAGAGCAACAAATAGTATCTCCGAACTACAGCCTACGTGCAAGTCATTGTCAACAGTAGCCGCTGTGTTTGCCGGGTTTGAAAACGAGTGCGTTCGTTGAAGCAGCCGCGTGCAATACTCTTTCACGCATTGATTCAAGCATTGACGAACGACCTTGGAGAAGAAGAAGGAACCGAAGATCCACTTCTTTAAATCCGGGTAGTAGTCGTCGAGTGTGGCCAGTAGAGGCTCTACTACGACAGCGCCTTCATCCCATTTCTTTGAAAACCATAACTTTGTTGTATCCTTCAAACAACCACCGCGGAAACAAATACATTAAAAACATATCAGGGTCAATGCAATTCAACTGTCACCTTACCTGCTCCACTTCGTGAAATATCTTTTTCACAATTAGATCGCACGCATTCGTGGCAAAGGCAACGACGTCGGTTGAAGTGGTGTCCAAACTGTCTCCCATAAACGTATCGAAGGCCTCTTTTTCTTCTGAATCGGTTTCAGCAAAAGAAATCTCCTCAACCAACTCGGGACACTTTGCCTGTAGAGAAATCAGGATTAGCTTCGACTCCTCTCTTGAAGCCGTGATTACATACCTGAAGAATCTCGATGTCGTTGATAAAGGAGCACAGCATTTCCGCATCCACAGTTTCAAGCTTGCCGGCGATACTATCGTATCGAATCTTTAGCTCTTCCATGAGCACTTGCAAACATGTAGCTACGACGCATCCCACCAGCCGTCCACTCAACCACTCCTGGGCAATGGAAATTTGCGATTTCAAGATATTCACAATGTCATTGGGGCGAGTAGTTTGTAGCTCTCCTTGTGGACCAACGACGCACTCCTCATCTCGCTTCCAAATGTTGGTTATCCACGTGTGAATCTGAACTTTGATTTCGTCAAGATATGCCTTCATAAGTTCTTGAGAAGTTTTGTCCATGACGATAGACGCGCGCGAGTGCTTGTACTTGATGATTTCAGTGTTGTAATAGTCGATCCACTGGACAATCTGGAGGCGCTGTGCGATGCCGACATCGGGTCTTGTGCTGAGTCTTGTGATTTGGCTCTCAAGCTGAGTATTGTACGTATTAGTGAACAAGTAAATCACGTCAATCTCGCTTGGAAAACACGGAGCCACGTCAGATTGTACAATTTCCAGATCTACCATCATCTGGGTCGCCGCCTCGAGAACTGGAGTGAACAAATCTTTTTTACTAGTCTCGGCTTCAGTTTCAGCAGCACGGAAAATGCCTTCAATACGCTTCGAGAGGAACGTCGTGACCTCGTTCTTGCATCTCTCTCGAGTAGTTGTATTAAATTCAGTGACAGGTTTCAGCTGGTTGTCGAGATAGATTTCCTTCTTCGACTCCGCACGCCGTGTTTCCATGAGATCAAGCACCTGAAACGCATCCAGCAGTCGCTGCTTCCCGAACTGCGCGATTTCAACGCAGTGGTGCAAACAGCCCCAAACTTCAGCGTAAATCCGATTCTGAACACTTTCAATGGCACCCATTCTAGAAGCCATCGATGCCATAATGCGTGCCTGGGCTTTGCTGTATGCATCACAGCAAGTCAAGCGTCAATAAGAAACAGAAGTAACATGACAAATATCATCAAAAGCGCACCTATTTCCAAGTTCATCACTCTTTTCAACCGCGGCAACGCTCAACTACACAAATCAAAATTTCACAAAGTCATCAATTAACTCACCACTAGCATGATACCACCAACATACCTCATGTAGGATCTTCTGTCTCCAGTCATCTATCTCTTCCCACTTAATGTAAACGTCCACGAAGTTCATGAGTCCTCCGTCAAGAGCGTCATGCAGTCCTTGCACCTTCTTCGGTAGCTCCTCATAGAACATCATCTGCTGTTCCAACTCTTTCAAGTTCCGTCGAGCGATACTGACACCAGAAGAAGAAACTTTCTTCTCTCCCAGCTCCTCATTCATCCGGCGACAATTTTGCCCCAAGTCTTCCAGATTCTTGACAATGTACCGCACAGGCGTCTCCAGCTCCAACAAAGTGTTGGCTCGCTCGATCTCGTCCACTTGAGCTTGTACAAAACCTGCCAGCTGTCCTTTAGTATTGTCTTGCTTGGTCATGTAGTCGTTCTTGATCTCTTGTAGCTGCCAAGTATTTTTTATTGTAAATTATATGATTTCAGTTAGAAATATTGAATCTCCCGATTTTTTTATAGTGGTAGACTACCAGCTGTGAATTGAGCAGCGACGTGGACGTCGAGTCCTTGAGCTTGACGCGCAACACCTCGACCGGGTCGCGCGCCTCCTTCTCCAGCAGAGACATCATCATGATCACTAGCAGGCCAGCGTCTCTCCGCTCTCTTCAACGTGCTAAAAAAAAATGAATGATGGTCCTTCAAGATCATACATTTATGTGCGCCACATAAAGACACAAATTACAAAAAATAGTCCAAGTCAGTGGACATGGAGGCGTTAATGCGAGTGATGGCCGCGAAGAAGCGGGAGGTCTCCGTGGTCCAGGAGAAGAAGAACAGTAAGAAGGAGAAGTATCTACGTCGAGCGGAGGTCGAGTCACTGCTTGAGGAGGACGAAGTGCCGACCAAGAAGCGCAAATTGGACCAAAAGACACCAGAAACCTCCAAGACACACACTGAAGACAAACCACAAGAGGGAGAAGAGAGTGAAGCGCTTCTGTCATGGCCAGATCTGCGTCGACGACTGAGAGAACTAGGCGAACCCATTACGCTCTTTGGAGAGAGTATGAAGGACCGCATGACTCGACTCCGTCGAGTGGAAATGGATGCTGTGACCAAGCACGAGGACGAATTGGGAGCTGGTCATGACATCCGCAATCGCTTTGTCGGTGGTGATGGAGGAGTGCAGAGAGAAGAGATGGATACAGTGGACGATGCGGCGGAAGATGCGGAAGAGTTTGAGGTTAATGCAGAGGATACTAGCAAGAGTGAGAGGAAAGAGAAGGAGGAGGAAGAACAAGACGCAGATAAGATGGTCTACAGGTTCTTCAAGGGAATGTTGCAGAGGTGGGAGAAGGATCTGGCAGACAGACCAGACCATGTTAAGCGCACAGCACAGGGCAAAATTGCTGTCAAGACTATGAAGCAATGCA
Organism: Phytophthora litchii; assembly: GCA_002812785.1. Lineage (NCBI taxonomy): Eukaryota > Oomycota > Peronosporomycetes > Peronosporales > Peronosporaceae > Phytophthora > Phytophthora litchii. The sequence continues at coordinate 18,798 of PCFV01000328.1, read as the reverse complement.
AGGACTACATTCGACCACTGTTTAAGCTGTGCAAACAGCGACAGGTTCCACCCGATATTCTGCCGAATTTGGTGGACATTGTCAAGTTCTGCCGTCAAGGAGAGTTCGTGATGGCGAATGACGCGTATATCAAATTGGCTATTGGAAATGCGGCGTGGCCAATTGGTGTTACCATGGTGGGTATCCATGAGCGTACAGGGCGTGAAAAGATTAACTCGAACAAGCAGGCACACGTCATGAACAACGAGTCCCAGCGCAAATACCTCACGTCCGTCAAACGTCTGGTTTCGTATGCGCAGTCCATTTCAAATGTGCTACCGTCGAAGCGCGTGCTGTAACTACGTCCACTATGATAGCAAGGGGTCGAGATGTTAGCACATTCGTGAGAGTAGATACACGGGGATACACGGAGCCATGTTCCAGTAAATAAGACATCAATGAAAGTTTATTCGTGCTTTAAGGCTAATGGATTCGTCTAGCAAGCGCTAGGCGATTCCTCACTAATCGCTTCCTTTCTTAGTGATGACTACGACTTGGAGGACCTCGGCCAAAGTTGCCACCACCACCACCGCGGAAATGCTGAGGTGGTCCATGCTGTTGGAACATTTGATAATCACGGTGAATAGCAGCTAGCAGATCACTTGTAAGCGAGCACGCAATGCGGAAGCTGCGTTCATTCTCCGCAGACACCAGAATCATCAGTGGTTCATCCGCATCTTCAGGGCCTCCTTCCTTTGACCCGGAGCCACGACCGCGAACGCGAATCTTGGCATTTCCACCAGCCTCTACGCTGATGCGTTTCATATTCGATCCAACAGGTCCGATAATACGGCGCGTGACTCCGAAGTCACTCTCGTTCTCAATTCCTACTACGAGTTTCTCCAAGAATGCCGGCTCATTGGGGTCTTTCGGTCCATCGTGGCCACTAGCACCCCTACCTGGTCCGCTTGGTGGTTTTCCACGAAGAGAGCGCTCCGGACCTCCACGACCCATAGGCGGTCCGTTAGAAGGAAACGCAGCACCACTTCGTTCAGCAAATACATCTGCCAGTTGTTGTGTCACTTGTAATGAAATCGGGCCAACGTCCACACCGTTGTCCCCGAGTGCTTGCTTAATCTGTGCGTCTGACGTGGGAAGAGCTGGTGCGTTCAGAACAACATTAAATCGTGCTTGAACTGGGAACGGTGACGGCATGTTTGGCCCGTGGCAAAATGCCCCAGGCATCATATTCGGAATTGCGGGAGACACAGCTTCGAAGATACCCAAAAGATGTTGGTCTGACAAATTCAACAAGAACAGTGGAGTGCCTGGAGTAACATGCTGTTGAGCCAGGGATTCCTGTTCCTTCTCGAGACCAAACAACATACGGCCAAAACACTCGTCGATCGTCTGAGTAGTGCATGTGAACACAAATCCAGGCTGAGTGGGTTTCCATCTTGGTGCAGGTCCACCGAATCCAGGTCCACTTGGAGCGCCAAACAAGCTTTCTGCTGCTTCTCGCCGACGATTTGCTAGCTCTTCCGCACCACCAGGAAGTTTTGGTTCATCCTCCACGGATCGGTAGTGTAGCTGAATTTGAGGCTGGTTAAAGAGCAAACGCACGAGTGCATGACCTGTTTCCGCATCCAACTCTTGGCCATTGGGACTGTTGTAACAAATACAAACAAAACATCAGAATCAATACGAACACTTGACCAAAACTATAGCACCATATCCGTACCATTCAGGAACAACCACCTGCTTGTTCTCGAATTGCGCCAGTCGCTCCCACGGACATTCACAGATGCGAAGCCACTCAATACCAAATGCACCAGCCCACTCACTCTTTCCGTTCTCTTCATACGGCACAACACCTGCCGACAAATCTTCGCCCGCCGATGTATCGACATTAGCCATTGCACCATTTACTAGCCGCGCGACACCTTGATAATGCTTGCTCGGCCCAACTGCAAAGAACAAAAACACCTCGTCTGACGTCTCCGACGCCATCTTGATCTGTTGTAACACTGGCGAAGGGACAGCCCAACGTCCATGATGCACCGAGTGTGCCAAATTCAAATAACTCGCCGACTGCACCAAAAAGTACTTGGCCATCTTGCCATCATCCGGCAACTGAGGTCCTGGTGGTGGTCCTTGATGCTGTCGTTCTTGGAAACCCTGTCCTGGTCCATGATGTCCATGTCTTCCTCTCGCTTCCTTCTCCTCTTTCTCTCCCTTCGGAAATGGCCTCAACTCGGTCTCTCCATGAGCAAAATGACACTCATCTCCAAACGGACATGAGCCCATTTTTTCCCAATGTTTGCAGATTGCAATCTTGAAGAACTCATTGACTGGTTGAGCTTTTCTACGTTTAACATTCTCTTCATCTGCCACTTTTGATTGCAAGGCAAAGTCTGCCGTCTCTGGGCACTCTTCTCTGGCCAATTTAATATGTCTATAGCGGCAACTAGAGCCGTGGGAGCAGAATCCTTGCTTGTAAAAGGCACATTCCACTCGTTCTTCGTCTGGAACGTGTCGAAATGGGCACTCCGGCACCTGACACTCCATGCCCCAGCGACACTCCGGCATTTTGGACATGTCGTATTGGTGCAGGAACTCGCAGTTGTCGCCCTTCATGCATAGCGCACGCAGCCAGTGGCGACACACGACTGTGCCTCGCTTGAAATCTTTCTTGGCAGCTTGTTGACCGAATGTGGCGCCGCCTACGCCCACGACCGCGCCGTTGCGATGCTCCCCACCGTCCATTCGGTCGTCGCCGTCCTCGGGCAACAGCATCTCGAAGTCGAACGCCAAGCGCCGCTCCTCCTCATCGCGCAGCAATAACCCCAACACCATTTGCTTATTACTAAGAATTTGGCCAATCGAAGCCGAAACGGGTTAACCTTGCTTTTTCGGGCAATCTGATTGGCTGGAAAAATCTAAGCAAATTGACCAAAAAAGTGAGGTTAACCCTTTTTGGCTCACGATGATTGGTTCACAAAAAAGAAGTTGACAGGATGGCGGCACCGACGAAGGAGCTTCAAGAGTGGCTGGACGAGTGGCCTACAGTGCGCGAGCTGGTAGATGAGTTAGTGCTCAGTCTGAAGCGCAGGTTCGTGCTGTTGTATGCAAAGTTGGAGATGCGGACGTGGCGTACGAGACGCAGGAGAGCGAGAATACTAACTGTATACCATGTATACACCATGTGTAGACAACTGCGTGGTTCGTATGAGACGGCTAAGATGACGACTAGCGTACTGAGCAAAGTGGTGTGTATACTTGATAATGAGAGTGTATAATAGCATACATCTAACAATGCGATACAGCTAGAGACGGTGGAGTGGTCGACGGCTGGGGAGATCCTTGAGAAGATCCGTCAACTAGGCCACATGCTCACGAAGGCCCATGCACATGAACTGGCCATTGGCAACGTGGTGCGTCGTGTGCTGTACATCATCCGAGAGGAGCATTCGAACGCGCTCAAGTTGTCGTCAGGTTCTGCCAATGGCAATGCTACTGCACCAGTGTCAGGTCCACCTTCGAGTCGCAACAACAATTTGTCACGCTCGCTGGGTACGATCCTGACGCCTGGTACTGACACGGATCTCTCGATCCCCATTGCAGACCTTAAGCTGGTGAATTATGGGATATTTATTTGCGTTGTGTAATTCTATCGACTGATATTGGTGGTGTAGTCGGTGATGGAAGGTATTGCCGAGCTTGTCGATGAAATTGATAGCCTGCACGTCAACATTGCTGATCAAGCCATGGAGTACATCCACACGGAGTATGTGGTTATTGATTTTGGAATGTTGTTTTGCTGCAACTTGCTAACGGTTCTTGTGCTTACTTGCAGTGAGGTGATTTTGACGTTCGGACTGTCATTATCGGTGGAAGCTTTCTTGAAGATGGCTGCTAAGAAGCGCTCGTTCAAGGTGATTGTGGTCGAGTCTGCGCCATCGCTGAATGGTCAGCGTATGGCACACGCTTTGGCGGAGAGCGGAATTCATGTTACAGTTATCCCGGACAGCGCGGTGTTTGCGCTGATGGCGCGTGTGAACAAGGTGGTGGTTCCTGCTGCCGCTGTGGTCGCTAATGGTGGTCTTATTGCGCAGTCTGGACTGCAGAATATTGCTCTAGCTGCCAAGAAGTGCTCGGTTCCTGTAGTCTGTGTGGCCGGTCTGATCAAACTGTCTCCACTGTACGCACACGACCTGGACGTTTTGAGCGAGCTTCAGGCCCCGTCTTGCATCTACAATTATGAGGATACCGTGGACAACGTACGCTGCATTCCTGTATTTTCTTGCTTCATTTTGCTGACGTTTTTTACTGCTCTTGATTCTGGTAGCTGGAGGTGTTGAACCCGTCGTACGACTACGTGCCTCCTGAGTGCGTGAGGCTTTTCATCACCAACACTGGCGCTCATCAGCCGTCGTACATCTACCGTCTACTCGCTGAGTATTACTCGCCGCAGGACTACCAACTCAGCTAGATTTGTTTGAAGTGACGCCAATACGAAGATGATTTCTTCACTCTCTAGTCCAAAAGCCAGCGCGTCTTGTTTGGCTTGGCGCTGTATAGGAACGGGTGAGAATGATACATGCGCTGGATGACGGCGAGCTGTTGCGAGACCAGCAGACCCTCTCCAATTAAGTCATCCAGGTCCTCTTCGAAACGCTCTTGCTCCTCTTCTTGGAAAAGTGCACGATAAGCCTCAAACAGGTCGCGTAGCTGATGTAACAACAGAATGAGAAGTCCAAGATCGCGAACGCCGAGTACCGCCTCATCGCTCACACCAGATCCGCGGTTCTGTTTATTGAGAAGGCGCTCGATGTCGCGCAAGTTGTTGCGAAGAAATCCAGCAATTTCAGTCGAGTCGTAGAACAGTCGGTCGCTCATTCGCTTGTAAATCATGTGAAAGGCTGAGGTAACCAACTTGTACAAACCACCAAAGACGAGGAACGTAGGAACCGTGGCCATGATCTGCATGTTCAGTTGGTTTGCGTGCATCAACTCGTCGATTGCGCCCATAGCCACCATCAGCTCCTTCTTGATGAACTGCATCTGGATTAGCAGCATGCGGACGATGTCTCCCGTCATTAAGTTCTTCACCGCACTACCTAGCTGCTTTTCATATTGCAACGATACCACTGACATGTCCATCTTGTCCATGATGCGTTTCATTTCTGTAGGTGATACCTTGGGGTTTGTGTCCCTGACGAAATCAGACAGCATGCGGCGCAGACTCTCCTTCGTGTCCAGCAGCGCCATAGCATCCTGAATCTCAGGCTTTTGATTCAGCACCACTTCTTCGAAAATGGCTTGCAATGGCTCAAGCATATGCTCATTCAAAAAGTCTTGCAGCGCTGCACGCGTAGCCACAATGCCTGCTCGAAATTCTTCCTGATTATTCACAACCCAGAAACCCCCAGCAGTGATACAGATCGCCACGGTTGCAACCTGAAGCCAACGTTGACGGATCTTGGACGGCGGCCGGCAAGGTGCCATAGCCGCATTGAAACATTGTGCAAACTGCGTCTGAGCAGTGCTGAACACCGACAAATTCGTCTCCACACGGCGCAGCGAGCTCACCACGTCTTCACTCGACGTCACTCCACTGTAACCCTTCTCAAAAATGTTTTCATCTACCAAACACCGTCAGTACACTACCACAACCTGCATCAACCTCGCCAACCTACCAAAGTAAAATGCCGTGAAGATCAACGGGTCCTGCGACTTAAACGCTCCTTGTCCTTTTCGTGGTGGACAGATCCCATTGGTACTGTAGACCAGCTCCAGTAACGCCATCCCTTCCTTCATCCTCTCCGCCAATTGCTCATAGTCCGCAAAAGTACTTGAACACCTCGTCGTCAACTCCTTCAACATACCAATCTTCCTCTACACAAAAAACATTGTCAACACTCTACAATACCTAAAAGAAATTCCACATAACTGTACCAAATGTGCTTCCAGCGTCTCTTCCAAGCTTCGGATCCGTTCCCCCACCGTGATTCTCTGTGCACGTGTCAGCAACCATTGCATCGGTCCTCTCTGTATGATTTCCCGCATCGTTCTCTTCTTCAGCTGCTTCCAGAACGTCACCGAGCGTGGCATGAAGTCTACGGTGCGCACTAAATCCACAAGCGCCGCATGCAGTTGATACGTCGTCACATGTGTCCACAGCAGCCGCAGTCCACTCTCAATCACTATACGCTGCTCTGGTGTATACACAGACGGACTGCTATCAGTTGCATACAGGCGGTGATGTTGCAGCAGGTCTGAGACGTCCGTTAAAGCCTTCTGAATGGCTGACGCAGCACTTGAAGGAACTGGGACGCTGTAACATTGAGAAACGACGGACAGCGCGCGCGCTAGCTCTTCTGCATGTGCACAGCGCCCAACAGCACTACGACCTAGGGCCACGAGGTCCGTAATGACTGCAGAAGTCACCGCTTCGTGCGTCGTAGGCGATGCTACACTAGTGATCACTTGGTCCATTATGATACTCCACTCTGATATGGGATACCCCCTCTACAAGAGACTTGTTCTGTACAAGGTGTTTCAGACGACATCTGGACAGAATGATGGTCGTCGAGGACGATGACAATCCACTCGCTAGTTGCCTTTTTTCCACTTAGAAACGACGTCAGCTGTGGAGGCATTAGGAAACCTGCTTTATTCCTCGCATCGACGTCTTGTAGACAGGATAATGGACATAGGGGACAACATGCTGGACGAGATAGAGCTCTTGACGTTGCCGCCGCTGAGTCCGACGATGGAGCGCGCGTTCTCTGAAGCTCTCGAAGATTTGTCCGAGATGGAGAAGAGTGAGGATCCGACAGTGAGTCTCAGGATGGCGACACCGCCTCCTTCGAGGAATCAACAGGGTGACATGAGTCCAAATGACAAGAACCAAGACTCGGCTGAAGCCAAAAGGGCGAGACGCTCTACTATTGAGAAGAAGTCGAGACAGAGGAGACAAGAGATGCTCCAACGCATGAGAGAAGAAGTGAAACAGCTTGAACAAGTGTATTCGAAGATGGCTACAAGGAGTGAACGTGTCTACACTTTTGAGTCGATGGACGAGTTGCAACGCAAATATTCAGAGCTGTCACTTGTTGCTCATGTACTTGAGGAAGATCAAGCTGCTCTTCGTGAGTTGACGCAGAGGCATGAACTATTTCAGTATGCCATGAAGACATTTACTGACGAGAAGGAAGCAGAACAAGCCCTTTGGAACACTGGCATTCCACCTAGTTCATCCTTTGCCGTGCCATTTCGTCAACATTCTGCTGATGAATGTTTTGCGATCGTGCGTGAGGCTTATCAGGAGATTGAGAGATTTTGTCAAGCTGACAGTTTTGAATCATCGGGAGCGAACTTTATGGGCTGGACGGACAAACGCAAAGTGGATCATGAACTAGAATCGCTTCAGTTTTGTTTCACGAAGCGATTTCCAATTGAAAGTGCAGAGCATTTGTTGAACAAAACCTGGAACATCTTCTCGAATGGCACGAAGATGGCGGAAATGGCTTTCGACAGTTCTGTTCGCACCCGTTTCGAAGTGCTACAAGTTTTGAACGATAATCTGATCATTATACGGCGAGACCACAAGATCCCGAGCATGCCGATGACATTCGCCTCCGTCCAGCTTATTTTCCGTCTACAGACACCTACAGGCTACACAATGTGTAGCTGTACTATTCCGGTTCCTGAAATCCAAAAGGCAATGGAGCCTCACGAGTATTATTACGATGCCTTTCACTGGTACGGTTTCCTGTCACGTGCTTGTTGGTTGTGTCACTAATGACATCACTAATGATATTGTTCTCCTTGGTGATTTACAGGACACGTTTCAACCATTTGTACGATGAGATCGGCAATCCCGCGGGCTGTGAAATAGTGGCGGGTGGGTCAGTTAAAGACCAAAACCAGTTGCAGTCTCGATATTGGTTGTTCGAGCTGATATGTTCTGTTTTGCGATGGGAGCATGCATGCGTTGCGCCATTGTTGTTAAAGCAGCTTTGAGATATCAATCTGCAGCCCCTCTAAATTCAGAGGTTTTGCCTCGTGTGCTCTCAGGCCTGAACACCACGAAACAAGTGTCGACAACTTAATCCTTGTGCAGTAAAATGCTATTTTGTGTGATAGAATCCATCAAAAATCCTGCTTCCGCATAGATGCCATAGTGCCAAGCATAAGGAGGTGAACCTTATGTCGCCAAGCAAAATCCAACATGTAGTGTTACTGAAAGACACATGTAGTGTTGGAGGACAGGCGTACTTTACAATGACTATTTAGCAACGTTTACATGAGGATTACTATTATGTCTATTACGACGTCCTCCCTAGACACAGCGAGTGGAGTATCCAAACCTCATTGCTAAGGATGGAATAAGTGCTCACGTCCACTTCTACATTGTGAGGTCGTCATCAATTACAAACTAGGAAAAGACTTCGTTGTTCACGGTTGATGCAAACGCAGCATATGCCATAGTTTTGAGGTGCACTGCCGACAGATGCAACCATGTCCTCACTTCTTGTTTACACATCTGCCCGCAAATTGAGTGAGGACTCCGTTTCAGTCATTGTCCATTCTCATGGCGACGATAGTTAACGTCGGCTTCGAGCCGTTGGACCCGTCAAAGTCGCCGTTGTCCCCCATTGTGGAGATAGAAACGAATAACTATCTATCGGTCGTGCTCAAAGGGGAGACACCAACACAGAAGCAGAATCGTGAAAGTGTCAACTACTCAAGTGAGATGAGTGGGCAGATATCCACGCCACCTCCTTCGGCGATGTCAAAGAGCTACCAGGACGAACTTGGAGGCATGAGTCCGAGCGAAAAAGACCCCGTCACTTTTAAAGACGCTGCTGAAGACAAACGAGCTCGACGTTCGGCCATTGAGAAGAAGTCAAGGCAAAGAAGGCAGACTATTCTGAAACGCATGCGAGACGAAGTTAAGCAATTGGAGAAAACATACGCTGACATGGCCAAGATGAAAGAGGAAGGTGCCGCCGGCCTGGTTCGGTGGTGTGGTCTCGATGATCTTAACGGTGTCAATGTGGACAAGTTGCAACAAAAGTATTCGGAGCTTACTCTCGTTGTCCATGTTCTCGAACAAGACCACGCAGCACTCCAAAAGCTCCTACAGGAGCATGAGAACTTTAACAACACTGTGAGGAGCCTGTCCAAGGAGAGACGAGCTGAAGACGCTTTCGCAATTTGGGATAGCGGTGTTCCTCCAAGTTTGTCTTTAGCGGCCAAGTTTCGACCTCTGTCTATGGCTGAGGGGTTTGCATTGGTTCGCGAGTCATACAATGAGATCCGAAAGTTTACTGAGAGTGAAATTTTCCAGACAACCGGAGCAAGCTTCATGGGCTGGACAGACAAACGCAAATTCGACCAGAACTCCCAGGTACTGCAGTACAGCTTTACAAAACAATTTCCTTTCGAGAACACGGAGAATGTGTTCATGAAGAGTTGGAACACCTTTTTGGATGGCCCGAAGCTGGAGAATTTGGCTTTCGATCATTCTGTCCAGAGTCGATTCGAAGTGTTACAAGTGCTGAATAATGATCTGTTGGTCATCCGTCGAGATTACCGAATGCCGAGATTTCCAATGACCTTCACCACAGTCCAGATCATGTTTCGCCTGCAGACCCCTACGGGTTACACATTGTGCATTCGCACAATCTCATCACCAGAAATTCAAAACGCGCTGGAGCCTCACGAATATATGATAGATGTCTTCCACTGGTACGTAGTATACTACTTGTGGATGCTTGAAATTGGTGCTTACTATGCGTTGTATTCATCATTCAGGACACATTTCAACCGACTATTCAATGAATACGACGAACCAGCGGGCTGTGAAATCGTGACTGCTGGATCCATAAGCGATCAAAACCAGCTTAACTCGAACTACTGGTTGTTTGAGCTGGTTTGCTCGGTTTTGCGCTGGGAGAGTTCGACCATCGCACCCCTATTCTTACTACAACCATGAGGACATCACAATTTTTAGGGCAGATTTCTGCATGAACTGCATCGTGGAGTTATTGTGAATGCATGCCCATCCATTGTCCTAATGCTCTGCGTGATTGTAGATAGCATCAGCTATTTCGTGATATATACCGATCGTTGCTATCGATCACGCTCACGGCATATTCACCCACTTGAGGTGGTTAGAGCAAATGCAAGCGATTCAGTTTGCAAAAGGCAAAAACTCGACTCGGTTTGTCACAAGCTTGATATCGGTATCAAAATTGCGGTGAATGCCACAGCCAAGCTAGTCAAGGCTGGATCGCGCTATGAGTCAACAAAGTTCAACGATCTCGGAAAGCCTCAGAATCTCTCTAACACGAGCCTGCAACTCCTTTATTAGGTGCTTGGAGCAAGTGTACCCTAAGTGAACAACGATGGCATGATCTAGTATAGAGTGACCTATATTGCATTCTCAATGAATTTCTCATGGGAAGCACTACATGCTTTGCTGCTCCAAGCTGTTTTCAATAGTACGATCCTCAGCTGTAGGCTGTGCCGAATCGCTGATCTGAACCCACTTCCTATGGCGCTATGTTGTCGAAGCCGTTACATGCACACGGGTTTTGCGTTACCAGAACTTGCATAGTACTAAGGATAACTAATCATTATCCGAGTGACATTGTTGTTTGAGAGCATTGAACGAATAGACCGCAACCTTCTGCACTACTAGTGCCATTCACGTGCCCAGATGGAGTCAATGAAGGATCGGGCATACAGCTCCCATCGTATTCGAAGTAACCGGTGCGAGTACTCTCGTCTCAAGTTAGCATGAGGAATTTGCCTGTCAGACGAGGTGTGTTCATTCTTGTGTTGTTTCCATCTCCGGTCGTTGCAACTTGCAACACTCCCAAGAAAGGAAAGTGCCAAAACTGCCGCTTTGTTGATATCCTGTGGTCGTCACGCGTACTAAAATACGTCCACTCTAAAAAAGCCGCACAATTTTTCGTCCGCACTTGACAGAAGGTTCCCATTCCTTTAGGCACTTTCCCTCTGGCGCGGCAAGACCCAACCATGTCGACCGGTGAGGACGTGCTGGACCCGCTCGAGCTCACAGCGTTGCCGCCGCTGTCCCCGACCATGGAGCGCGCGTTCTCCGAGGCCTTTGCAGACATGTCGGAGCTCGAGAAGAGCGACGCCACCGTCATCAAGCTAGAAAAACCCTCGGAACTTTTGGTGTCCATCAAGAAACAAGCGTCATCGCCTTCGCCCGAATCTGTGGCGTCAGGCTCACACAGCAAGAGCGAGATCAGGAGCATGAGTCCAAGTGGAGCACCCAAAGACTCGGCAGAAGCCAAGCGAGCGAGACGTTCTGCTATTGAGAAAAAGTCCCGACAGAGACGGCAAAATGTTCTCAGGAGAATGAGAGAGGAAGTGAAACAATTGGAGAATTTGTATGCTGATATGGCTCAAAGGAAAGAGACAGGGGGATCTGTCTGGCGTAGTGACACAGCGATTGACGAGTTGCAACAGAGCTATTCCGAGTTGTCATTAGTTGCTCATGCATTGGAAGAAGATCAGCAAGCGTTGCAAAAGTTGTTGCATCAACATGAAAATTTCCAGAAAACAGTGCGAAGTTTGTCGGATGAAGATATGGAAGAGAGAAACTTCGTTTGGGACACAGGTATACCGCCCAGTTCGTCGTTCAAGGCCAGATTTACGAAACTCACGATGGCAGAGTGTTATGCACTTGTACGAGATTCGTACGAGGAGATTCAGAGATTTAACAACACCGAGCACTTTGAAACGACCGGAGCCAACTTTATGGGCTGGACAGATAAGAGGAAGTACGACTCGAGATCAGGAGCGCTGCAGTATGGATTTACCAAGAAGTTTCCTCTGGAAAGTGCCGAGGGGTTGTTGATGAAGACGTGGGAAATGTTCACGGACGGACCCAAATTTAAGCACATGTCGTTCGATAGATCTGTCAACATCCGATATGAAGAGCTGCAGCAGATGAATGACGACTTGCTCATCGTCCGACGAGATCACCGAATCCCGAATATCGAGACGACATTTGTCACGATTCAAGTCCTTTTCCGTCTACAGACTCCGAAAGGCTTCACACTTTGTATGCGCACGATCCCCGCTCCAGAGATCCAAGGTGTGCAAGACCCTCACGAGTATTTCTACGAAGTTTTCCACTGGTACGTCCCTAAACTGGAAGTTGATGTTCAGTGCTTTGGTCCTAATTGTGTATTTGCAGGACACACTTCAACCGACTGTACGATGAGGACGGCAACCCCGCAGGCTGCGAGCTTATCGCTGCTGGCTCTATCCAGGACCAAAACCAGCTCAAGTCGACATACTGGCTGTTCGAGCTCGTGTGTTCCATTCTGCGCTGGGAGAGCGCGTGCGTCGCACCGCTGTTTCTCAAGCTATAGTCGAATCCTTATCAGTATTAGAAGCTTACTACTGCGTAGTACACCATTTATGCTTGGCGACCTGTTCACCAACACAATCCAATTGCACTTGGCTTTCGTGTCGTCCTCGTCTCCCAGTATTGCTCAGCTCGATAAAAGGTCCGACACCTTACATTGAGCGTCATATCGTTATCACACAGTAGAGACCAGCACTCTCAGGTTCCTCAGAACAAAGCAAAGCAGGTGAAAATCATGACCTCAACGCTCCAGGAAGGAGACAATAACGCTCCGTTGAACTTGATGGAGATGGAGACTCTACCGCCACTGTCCCCGACGATGCAGCGCGCGTTGTTGGAGGCGTTCGGCGACGAAGAAGTGAGTGATTCCAGCCAGGAAGACAGTCTTCGTCAATACGATGCAAGCCCAGTGCAGTGTACGACGATGTCAGGTGCTCTACAAGTGTCTGCAGCTGTTTCACCAAGTCTAGAGACGATGACAGCAACATGGCAGGAGGAACTCACGACTATGAGTCCAAGTGAGACCAAGGGGAGTGTAGAGGACTCACCTGAGGCCAAGAGAGCTCGACGCTCTGCAATTGAGAAAAAGTCACGACAAAGGAGACAACATGTGCTCAGACGAATGCGCCAGGAGGTGAAGCAACTCGAGAATGTCTACAGAGAGATGACCAAACGACAAGAAACGACAGGGACGTTGGTGTCAAACAATGTGAACATTTTGAAGCAGAATTATTCACAGTTATCATTGGTGACACAAGCTCTCGAAGAAGACCGTGTAAAGATGCTCAAGTTACTGGAAAGCCACGATGTGTTTCAACGCACTGCAGAAGCTATGGCTAGAAGAGGTGTTAGCCGTCGTGAAGCTCTTGAAATCCCGAACGAAACAGATAAACTCATTAGGGACACTGGCATTCCACCCAGCTCGTCATTTACGGTGGAAATGCAGCAACGCACACCTGCAGAATGCTATGAACTGGTTCGAGAGACGTACGAAACGATCAAACGCTTTGACGATGGTGGACACTTTGTCTCGACAGGTGCAAATTTCATGGGCTGGACAGACAAACGCAAGTACGACGAGGCTCAAGCGTTACAGTACGGCTTCGCCAAGACCTTCCCGCTCGAGAGCGCTGAAAAGCTGCTCATGCAGACATGGAATGTCTTTTGCCATGCTGACACGATGGCACATTTATCATTCAATGCATCAGTGACAACGCGCTTCGAGATTGTTCAGCGTCTTGGCGATGACCTTTGTATCATCCGACGAGACCACAAGTTCCCGAATTTGCCACTGAACTTTGTCACAGTGCACATTGTATTTCGACTGCAGACACCTACAGGCTACACGCTGTGTATGCGAACTATCCCGGCTCCTGAGCTCAAGAGCGCATTGGAGCCGCACGAGTTCTACTATGACGTTTTTCACTGGTACGCCATGCATTTTGATCTGTTTTTACGTGTTTAGTAAATTAATCCCTGTCATTGCAGGACGCACTTCAACCATGCCTTTGACGACAATGGAAAACCGGCAGGGTGTGAGATTTCGACTGGCGGCTACATCGCAGATGTCAAGCAACTCGTGTCCAAGTATTGGCTATTTGAGTTAGTCATGTCCGTTTTGCGCTGGGAGGACATGTGTGTGGCTCCACTCTTCCTCAAGTGTGTGTGAACTTCATGATGCAAAACTTGCAACACCATTGACACGAATGCGATCGTTAAATAGTTAAATGCATGCCAAGTTGCTGTTTGACCTCAACATCCGATCCACTCATCATTACATCTTCAGGCACGTGGCGGCAGCTGTGTTTCATCCAATCACGACTCGGGCTTTCGCGAGACCTTCTCCGCTCCGCCAGCTTCGGATGACGCAATTGAGACTTTGCCAAAGAACTGCAGGTCAAGACGCTTGTAGATCAGGTCAATTTGCAGTCACGAACCTTTCAATGGTCGACATGCGGTCTCATCTCGTGCTGCAACTGTTTTTCGGTGTAAGATCAGATCTCTGATGGAACTCGTCGCTCCGCCGCACGTGCAATTGCGCGAAAACGAAGTTGACAACATCCCGAGCTTTTCAGAGCCCAGGTTGACTGACAAACAGGCCAAGAAAAGCAAAGCAAAAGTTGCGGATGCTGCACAACGTGCCAGACGCTCCGAGATCGAAAAGAAATCGCGACAACGACGACAGGTTTGTTTTTGCATTGAAAAGGGAGAATTTTGAGACTGAGGGGAACATTTGTGCAGGGTTCGATCAAGGTGATGCGAGATGAGGTGAAGGTGCTGGAACGCGAATACTTGAGATTGGCATCACGTGCAACAAAAGCTTCGAGTGATGCCACCACGTCGGAAGAAGACTGCAGTGACAATGACCAGCACGAACGCGGCATCCTGCTGGATCCCACACAGGTGCAGATGTTGCGTAAAAAGTTTTTACGTCTTTCGTCAGAAGCCGCGGCGCTGCGCAAGGAACAGAAGCAGCTCCACAAGATCTTGAACGTGCAACAGCTCTTCCGTGACTCTTTCAAAGCACTGGCAGCGGAGTTCACAGGGGCAGACACCGACCCGAGACTCGATGCAGTTTCTCATGCTCGTTTCGAGCCACTAGCTACTGAGACGTGCTTTTCTATCATGAGAGACTCGTACGATGTCATCACTCGGTTTGAAGCAGGTCAAGACTTTGTAACGACGGGATCGTCGCTCTTTGGCTGGAGTGATCGCAGACGTCTGGACGACGACGACTCCAAGATGATTTTCTGCTTCCGCAAGCTATTCGAGAATCAGAGTTGCGAGCACTTGATGGAGGAGTCTTGGCGCACGTTCTCGGATCTTGAGTTCATGCGACGCGTGGTATTTTCCTCAAAGGTGAGCGTGGATCTGGAGATTTTGCAGGTGGTGAACCGTGACGCACTCGTTGTGCGTCGCCACACGAACTACCGTGCTATGGGTCGTAGCTTCCACACGGTCTACCTGCTCTTCCGACTGCAGACTGCCAATGGCTACACGGTGTGCTTCCGCACTATCCCAGCACCAGGGATCCAGCAAGCACTGGGCGAGGGTGAAGCGTGGATCGATCTCTTTCATTGGACAACGCTGTCTCGTGTGCCTGATGAAGATGGCTTGCTCACTGGCTGCGAGATTTCGTTTGGCGGATCCATTGGCGCCGGTGTCATGAACTTTGCTGCGCATTGGATGCTCGAGCTCATCATGACCGTTGTGCGCTGGGAAAATGCCTGTGTGGCCCCCCTCTTTATCAAGTAGGTTGCAAGTAGCTTGTATTGCATTGTATCGTGCATTTGGTTGTCAATAAGCAAGTTGAAGCAAAGTTGCTGTCGTGTAGCCATTTTATGGATTTTCGCAGCGACTATCGAAGATCCCAGCTGAGGCTTCATTTGAATCTCCATCTGAGACCGGCGCCGCGCAATGTGGCTTTGCTCGATGCGATATGTGTTTGACAAGCTTCATTGCATCTTGCTCACCTGAGACCGCACGCCGCGGTGCCGCTACTGAAATACCTGCACAATTGACGTTTGGTCATCGCAACTTCGACCCGAGTTCGAGGACAGTGCCAGACGCACGCCATAACTGTATGTATCGAACAGGTAGACGAAACACATCATCACCTTGGTAAAATCTAGCGTTTGAGAAATTGCTTCAGCTAACCGAAAGAGAGTTTGGCAAGAGTTTCTCGCGTGCCAAACTTACAACAAGGCAAATCTGCTGATGGTGTTGCCGGTGTAATCTCGCCTACACCTTGAGTCAACCTGGATTTTCAGGTGGTGATGGAATGCCGCATCAGGAGGATGCGTCTGCACGACGTCAGTTCCCTCATTGGCCAAAAGTGCCTTCGATCCGACACAATCCAGTTTTCTGTACCGCGTGAAACTGACTACCTCGGCATACTGAGCGCGAGTCTAATTGAACGCACGCAATTGTGATCCCGCCCTTGCCGTTGCCTTCATTTCCCGTTTTCCTCGCCAGAACTCAAGGAAGTAGAGACCTCAAGACCAGCCAAGATGGAAGACGAATGCGATATGCTCGAGTGCTGCCTGTGCGGTGCCCTCTGCGGTGCCTGCTGCGCCTCCGCCGCCTCGGATGGAGACGACCGTCGCCGCAATGGCCGCTACTCGGACGACTACCACCACCAACAGCCCGTGTATGTGCAGCCCGTAGTGGTGCAACAGCAGCCGGGCTACGGACCGCCACCTCCGGGTCACCCGGGTTACGGCCCGCCGCCTCCAGGCCATCCGGGCTACGCTCCGGGTCAGCCCGAGTACAGTCAGTACCCGCCCCAGCAGTACCCGCCGCAGCAATATCCGCCTCAGCAATATCCTCCTCCCAAGTACTAGGAAGGAAACAATTGACTGCTAAGTGATAAGAGAGTTCTCGCCTCGGAATGGATCGAACGGACCGAGAGGGAGCAAGCAGTGAAGGTTTTTGTTGTTTCGTCTTATGGGACGCACTGGAACACGCTGGACGCGTAGTGTGAGATAAACTGCTAAGATTATTTGATGATTTTTCATTTCTTGTTGGACAGTTGAACTGTCCTGGAGGTTTCAGTACACTGCAACTCATTTTGGTTGACATGATATCCATGTGTCGAAAGTCCGACATTGCGATTGACGATTTCATAGGGAGCAGCGAAAGTGAAGATGATGGCAAGTTTTCTCAGAGGGAAACGTTGTGATTTGTCCAATTTGCGTACCTTGTGTCCACAATTGACGAATATATGCCTGGTATAACTTTTCCGATGGCGAAAGGAGAACACTAGTCCAACGTATTGTTTGGTATGAATTTGCCTAAACTCCAGATAAGTTGCGGGTAGAATTCGGGTTCTGAGATCAGCTTGTCTAGCTACTTCTGTCATGCAGAGCACGTGGGTCTTTATTTCGCTTTGAAGCATTTCACTTTGAAGCGAAATGGCGAGTAAACTTCCGAGTGCTCTTCCGAGTGCTCTTCCGAGTGACAGAATGACAGAATGACAGAAGTAGACACCCAGTGCAAGCAGAAACTAAACTCGAAAGCATAACGCAACTTGCGTCGACGAGGCACAACAACCGACAACCTGCGATATCAAGATCATGAAGCTCGCCGCTCTCGCTGTCGTGGCAGCCATTGCGGTCGTAAACGTTTCTGCTGCCGACCAACCTGCTCTGCGGTCGGAGACTGCGCCTGCTGAGGTGGGTCCTGATGCGGCGAAGAAGGCTGGAAACGAGAAGGACCAGAAGGAGCAGTTCATGGGTGGACCTTGGGGAGGACTTGGTTGGGGTGGTGGCTGCTGTGGTCTCGGTGGCTGGGGCGGAGGCTGGGGAGGCTGGGGTCGCGGTTGGGGTGGCTGGGGTGGCTGGGGATGGTAAATACCAACCACCTCAGTACCATCACTCGCTATGTGGACGATCGCTCCTCTTCGTGCAGTACCTCATCGGCTCAAGCTCATCTTGAGGAAGTCCGGTCGAGTCAGAACCTCAATCGGGACCTCAACATACATTTTCTCATCGTGAACTCGAAATATTTTTCCGCTTCGTGAACTCAAGACTTTTTCTCGTCGTGAACTCGATAAGAATGAACTCGATAAGAATGAACTGAAGTTGAATATCAGAGTTTGATACGAATCGGTCTGCCATTTCATCTTTTTTGCTCGCTGCATGCATTGATTCCTTCTTCATCAATACGAAGTACTCGAAAATCAGAATTCGGCTCGGGTGAGCATCTCTGCAAAAGTTGCATCCAAGGAACGAGGACACCTTGACTTTCAAGGAGTATATTTTGTCACGGATCAGTGAGAAGTTGTCGCTTCGGTAGCCGTGAACCTGTTTCCACTCGTGGACATGTGGCCATCCCATTATAATATAATATGTTATACATATATTATGCACATCCACGTATGTTTAGCTACTTTTGGGAATTCAACAGTTCCAACAAGTTCCATCCACACCGTAACGTACGGGTGCAGATGGACCTTACGACCGTAATTGCTGACTTTGAGAAGAAAGGGTAACTACTTCGTACTTTGACCGCATCTCCCGCTGTAATATTTACCAACGACTTGGTTGTCCCCGCACATCTAAAGAATACTACAAGTCCACCAGTAACACGAAGAACCAAACCATGGTTTGCCACCATAAAATGTATTCAATATCGACCTTTTCTCCTAAAGCAACGAGATAAATTACGATACATTACGAACGGCCATTTTCAATACGTCGTCGTACTACCAAGTTAGGTAAAGTACCACGTTAGGTAGAATACCAAGTTAGGTAGAATACCACGTTAGGTAGAATACCACGTTAGGTAGAATTCCACGTTAGATAGAGCCTCCACTGAAATCGATTGCAGGACTACGTGAACAATTCGCATATTGTGTTTATTTGAAATTGAAATGTTAGTCGGTATGAGCTCATTTG